>QTSX02005926.1:0-115827 GCA_014839935.2 Entomophthora muscae | reverse complement strand
TTTTTAGTTTACTAATTTTTATGTATAAATGATAAGTTTCAGATACAGTTTTAATGTGGTTTTGTAAGAAATATCTTATATTTTGTTAATTTATCTTTGAGATATGAGATACTTTCAGTTATGCTTATATAAAGTATAATAAATTAAAATTAGAATTTTCCATTATTTTTTAGTTGTTATGATATAATAAAATATCTTAATTTTTATCTAATTGGAATTTTATTTTTTGATGGAAATTTAAAAATATTTATAATGAAGAGTTTAAGTTACATAGAAAATTGAAAAAATTGCTATATCTCCTTATTCTTAATACTTATAGTATTTTTATTGCATTTTTGAGCTCTCTGGGATTATTTTAGTATAATAATGTATTTTAAAATATTTTTTATATCAAAAATGTTTAGGGTAAAGTGTTTTGTTAATTAGAAAAGTGTTGACATCAAGAAAATGACATTAAGTAAAACTGGGTTGTCACTTTACATAGTGTTGCCTGAGTGCTGTTGCCAATTTTAAACCACAATTTTTGGATTTAATTTTGACCAACCTTTAAAAGATTTGAGACAGTCAAGACCATATAAAATCCTAAAATAAAATCTTTATAAGTCATATTACTGGGCATACATTAATTAACCTTCCTGGTTAATTAACCAATTTCCAAGACACCAAGTCTTTACTTGACACAGTCAAGTAAATTTTAGCCCTATGATTAAATTGTCATTAATCATATTCAAGGGTATTAATTAACCTTCCTGGTTAAAAAATTCATCTGAGACACCTAGTTTATAATCTGAATCATCTATATAATTCATTTTGGCTTTTAATTAGTACAGCCTAATTGATTCCTGGGTATCAATTAACCTTCATGGTTAATTAATCAGTTTAAGACCCCTAGTCTCATAATCTGAAGCATTCAGATTTTTTTGGCCCTAAATTAGTACACCTTAATTGATTATTGGGTACTCCATCATTACACTAGAAAACCTCTCCAAGAACAAAATTATCACTTTGAATTTCAACCTACAAAGTTTATCACAATTAAACCACTTTGTTTAACCACAACTTAATATGACTGTAGTACATTTACAAGATTCAAGTACAAATTAACAACAGGAGGGAAATCACCAGATGCATCTAAGAGTGATATATAAATTAAAACAACTATACATTTTGAAACAATATTATTGTAAGCTATTGATTCACCTCAAACTGCTTTTAACTTCCTATATCAGCTTTTTCTTAAATCAAGATAGAAACAGTTGGAATTTAAACTGTCTGAATGTCAACTGTCTGCATGTTGACTGTCAATTTTTTTCTATTCAGGTCAACCTGTTAGAAAAGTTTAGATAAATTCACTATCACATGGCCTACTGAAAGCTGACACCTTTTTAACAAGCAAAAGGCCAAATGCTGAATATCTTCCTGAGTAAAAATTAAGCTCTGGATAGTTTCTTGGAGTAGCATGATCATGTGGAATCCAAAAATAAAGTAAGGGATGATGCAAAATGAACAAGAAAGATGATGAAAACCTGCCCCAAAAACAATTTGCTATGAAATCAACTGTTTTTACTATAAAGCTATTTTACTTGCCAGATAAAAAGTGCTTAAATTTTTTTTCAAAAAAATTTGATGAAAATTGATAATATTAAATAAACAAATAAAGACAAATACTTATTTTATGAGTAGTTGATATAATAGCAACCTAAAATCACATATACTTTAGTTATAAAACAACTATTTAAGATAGATAATCAAGGCTCTAGCATAGAAATATTTTGGGAAACTATTAATTATTTCTACCATTTTAAATTAAATTATCTTGTTAAATAATATTATTGTTTTTGTCATTAACTTTATATAATAATATATCAGAAAGAGCCAAAAATGATTATTATAAACTAAGTTGGAGGTTTGTTGCAAGAGAGTACAGTGGCAATCTTTCCTATCTGTTCCCCAAGTTTAAATAGATTGTATTTATTATTGACAGATGTATTTATCTGCTCTTTGTAAATGCTGTCTTGCACTGTTTTCTCCTCTTTGGAGCCCATATTTTTATATCCCAAAGGGATGAGACACTCTTCCCCTGTTCAGCCTTAAGATTATCAAAGAAGGTGTTGTATCTGGGATTCAAACCAAAGGAGGACTTTGGATGTTTATGCCAGTTTTCCAGGCACACTGATTTCTTCATTTCATCCTTGAGGATAGCCTGGTAGCAATTCCAGCTTGCCTATGCTTCTGGCTTGCCCCTGCAGCTGATCACCTTACGCCCCACCCATTGTGGCTAATAGTAGTCAAAGAAGGGTTGGAGCTCAGCTTCATGGCTCAAAGCATAATGGTCCTTAAAGAGAAGCTCAAATCCTTGGCCAACATGCTCAGGCTTAATAAATGCAAGAGCAACAAACTTTTGGATCAAAAACTTGCATTTGCCTGTTATATCTTGTTGTGTGAGAGAGCTGAGGAGGGTCTTGCCTGTAAGGCCTCTATTAATAGCTTGTTGGTAATAAAAACACTCTTGTACCTCGCCATTGAAGGTTTTTAAAAAGGCATTGTATTGGGCTGTCTCATAATCCATGATAATGTTTTTGGGGCCAAGGGCTCTATTGCGTTCCTTTTCTTCAGCAGCTAGGGTGACTTCATCTTTATCAGCATCATGAGGATTGGTCCTTGTTGACGGATCAGGATTCTTTTCTTAGTCTCAGTAGTAATAGCTTTAAGGCCCTCCGGTAGAATATCAATATTCTTAGGTATATCTCCTCTGAGGCTCCAGGAAGAAGAAAATATGGAAAGGGGAGAACTTTATTATCAAGCTGAGCATGCACTACCCACAGCTGATAGAATAACTTAGGACATGTTGAAAAAGTCCTACACAAGCCAAGTCTCAGTGGAACACAGTTGCTCTAGATTTTTATAGGTGGCATAATATATAATCCTTTCTTTTGCACCAGGCCCATTACTGTGAAGAAGGAACTGTTCATTGTATTAGATCATCTGCAACTCAGGATTAAGATTCAGGTCTTTTAGTTAGGTTGCACTTTTTCTAACTGGGTTTAGCTCTCTGTGTCTATCACAGATATACTTAAAAAGTTTTTCACAGTCAGGGAAAATTAAGATTCTCTTTGCTCAAGTTCTTGGTTGCTTTTACTGCCAGGTGAGTTGATTTAATGTCTTTTTATACTGGGACCATTTGAAATAAGTAACATTTGAGAAGATTCTCAATCAAAGTGGTGGGAGACATGCAGGTATGTTACCCTTTTCCAAGTTGACTTTGTCTCAACCTTGAGTGTTTAGAAGTGCTGGGCAGCTTCTGTCTTTGTATGTGTAATGTTTGCTCTTGCTTTATTGCTTCTGATCATTGCAGCTAAACATATAGCCTTCACTGACTATGATTGGGTTATCTTTAACTGAATCCAATGAAAAATATTTTGGAAATCTCTTTGGTATCTTGAAGAGCCCTTAGCATTGCAAATATTGTGGGCTTTTAGTGCATCCCATGGCCCAAGAGGGATATGTTAAAAACAGGAAAGTACTCATGTTGCTCATCATCTTCATGTCCACCAGGGGAGAGCTTAGGGAGGGTTCACAAGAGACTTAAAAAAGAGGGCTCAGGAGAGGACTTGAAGATTGCCTTGCTTTTCTTTTTGTTTATGAGATCTTCATCTTCCTCAGACTCATGCCAGCTATGGGTCTGAAACCATCATCAGAGTCCTTCTCAGAAGCTGAAGGAGTGGTGTTGCAATATTGGTAACTCCACTATAATTGCTATTGAGATAATTGTAATTAATACATTGATACAATTTGACAATTTATTAATTAAGTTGATTTCCTCAATTGTGATTAGGTTCAACTGGTGGAACTAAAATATTCAGGCTTATTATCAACTCATATGAGTTTAATAAACACAGCTTTTAACCTTACACTTAACACTTATACTTTGAAACTTCCTTTTATTTAGCAGTTGAATTTGATGTTTAGTAAGCCTTAAAAAGTTTAGTGATATTAGTATATTTTATATATAGTTTAGTTAAGATAAACTTTAGCTCATAGATTTAGCTAGTTTAGATAGCCTAAATTTATGACATGAGGGTTTTTTTCTTTTTTGTACATCTTTTTTAGGCTATAACTTAAGCACTTTTTTGTAGAAGAATAAGCCTTAGGCTTAACAGTGTCCTTGGCAGTTTTTATTGGGCTTTTTATTAGGCTGGGGTTGGCTTTGATTTATCCTATAAAGAAAAAAGGGTTAGAGAAATAACTGTGAATAAAGTATAAAAAACAAAAGTTAATCTTGAAAATATAGCAAATTGCAGAGGAAAATTATATAGACTATGCAAAAACCCTTGAAATTATTAATATATTCAGTTCTGGGGCTTTTTATCAAGAAAAAGTTAGACAAATCTACATTTAAATGTTTAGCGTCAACATTTTAAGTGTTGACATGTCTTAAAATTTTGATTCTAGACAGTTGGCCTAAATATTGTCTTAATTCTAACAGTCAGCTTATGGAAAGTCAGAATTATTGAGATGAATCACTATTTAAAAACATATAAATCTTAATTAAATTAAGATCAGGTTCAAAATATAGTCTGAAAATAGGCTGTTTGGGGGTTGGGCTATAATAAAATTATATTTGTATAACTTTTTAAAACTAAGTACTACATATTATAAGTATTAGTTTTATTATGATGTGAAGTTTTGGGGTTCTAAGCTTACTGTTTGTTGTATTTGTAGAGGCAAGGTGTGCTAATTTCTACAAACAGTTAGTCAGGAACCTTTTTCTTAATATTATACCTGTTGATGGTATAGTGGCAGCCTTTAGATAGAACAGAAGAATATAAGGTGCTATGAAAAAACTAGTGCTTTATTTGATAGTGAGATGCTTATATAGTATAAGGTGGGGGAATTTACACCAGGGGAAAGGAGGCACAGACAGAAGGACTTTCCTAATGGAGGAGAGTGGACAGGCACATTAGAAAGTCCTGCACAATGGAACAACCAATTTCACACAATTTCCCTTATGGAGGCATGTGGCTCTATTTGTGTTGTCTTTATAATTAACCTTGGATTTAAAGCCTGTGTCTGAAGCGCATTAAAAAGACCATTTGAATACCTGTTTTATGGGTGCTTTAAAAGTAGTCAATCTTATTAAAACCGTCTTGAGAGGAAGCAATTGCATGATTGTTTTGACAATTGATCTCTAAGTGGACAATTTATTGTCTAATCTATTCAGGATCTGTAACACCATTCTTTAAGTCAAAATTGTTAAGCAGTGTCTTTTGCTTATTATATTAGCATGGGTGTATTATAAATTATGCAGCCTGGGTGAAAATTTCTACAAATAGTTATTCTACTACTTCTTTATCTTAATACTATACCTGTTGTAATATAGTGAAATCCTGGGTAAGGACAGAAGAATATAAGAAGATAATAAGACAAAATTGGTTCTTTATTTGATATGTTAGAAGGTTATATAGTTGGGGCAGGCAAATTATTGCCAAAGGAAAGAGGCACCAAAAGAAGGACTTGCCATATAGAGGCAGTGGAGAAATGGCATTGAAAAGTGCCTGGGCAAGAAATAACCAGTTTTAACTGCCTTGCCAAATGGAGAAAGGTGACTCTTAAATGCTTCAATTCTATTATTAGCCATAAAAGTAAAGACCAAGCTCTATGCACAATAAACCCTTGATTCAAATAACCCTTTTTAGGTGCAATTAAATAAGTTTACAAGCATAAAATAGCAAACGTGGCAAAACAAGTGGGAAATTGTTATATTACCCTTAACATAATAGGACTATGTTTTGGCTGATACATTCAATAATGTAACAGGGTGACAACTTTGCTGGAGTCAGCCTTTTTTATAGTGAAGCTACTATTAAATCTACTTAAATTATGTCATTGTGGGTGCTTAACTTATCCCCTTTGTCCCAATTATGCTTTAGTGACAGGTTTCTTTGTGTTAATTTTAAATGATACTGTATAAATCCTAGTTTGGCCTATACAATCTGGCTTAATCCAATGTTTAAGGGTTAACCAGAACACATCCAACAGTTTTAAAGCTATAATAAGCCACTAATATAATATAAAACAAAGCTTGAATTTTAACCACTATTTTTAAAAGAACTATGAATCAAAGGGGCAAATATGAATATAAATCACTTTCTATAAGTGAAGATATTCCAGATTACTTGTATTTTTATTAAGAAATATAATAAAATGTTAATTTATGTTGACATTGTGTAGATTTATTGTTGAAGTTGGGCTCAAATTAAGCCTATATTAATTTGGGCTTTTAATAGCAATTCTCTTTTTATTTTGTAATAAAAATTAAGTCTATTTTTAGTTGATGTCAACATTGGCTTTGTTTTATCATTGACTATCAATCCTAACTATGTGATACAATATAAAAAATTAGTTTAATTCACACACAGCTAGTAGGCTTTGGCCTAAGTGTCAAATCAAATCCAACTGTCTGCATGTCAATAAAGTGTCAACATGCAGATAGTTGACATGTAGATAGTTGAAATGCCAACTGTTCTCATCAAGACCAAGTTTAGGGGTTTAAAAGGAGCCAGTATCACATTGGGGAAGGAGATCCCAAAGGTTTATTGAAGGGCTAATAGGGGTACTTGAGGGGTAACAACCCTTTTCTGGGGGATTTCTTGACAGAATTGAAGACTGAATATAAGGAACTTCATGCCAACTATTTCTAGAATTTAAAAAATCCTGCTCTTTGAAAGAGTATACTTCTCTTGGGACGCTCACAGTTTGTTACTGGTGTTTGATGATATTTTTCATCACATGCAACAAGCTGTAGGTAGGAAACCTGAAGAGTTTCTGTTAAGAGAAGCAAAATTTGTTGAGGTGGTGGCAAATTATGGGAAGACACCAAAGAGCTGATTTCAAATCTGTGATCCTGAAGCCAAAATTCTCCAAAGCTTTTTAACAAGATGTTTCAAATAGTAAGAGTAAATAGTATCACAAATAATATTTCAATGCTTGTATTAAAAACCTGGGAATTGAACACCAACCCCCAGAAAATTATTTTTTTTCAATCAGGACTTTAGGGAGCCTGCCAGTCTACCAGCAGCTAAGACCAAGAGTTCAATTTATGCCTTATAAAACCCTGGGATCAAACTCTGAGCCTCTGAAGACAAATAAAAGTCATCTAGAATGACCTGGGGCTCCTAACATGTTGAGTCACAGACTCAAGTTGTTGAATCACCCCACAACCTGCCACCTTAATAAGGAGGACTCCGTGAATGGTTGTCATATTGCTGCAAAACCGGTGCCACTGAAGATCCAGACCTATGCAGAGGTTGTGTTCTGCCAAAAGGAGGTAGAGAAAAGACTTAATACTAGTCCTGTCAATGAGCAACAGCCGCTGCCTGTCTTCAGTCTAGAATGGGTAATCCAATTGGCTGTCTCAGGTGACATAGTGAACAGCAGCAGAGGAAAAATCATTGATACTTCTGTTCACTATAGCAAGCTCAACCAGGATTCACCGTCCTCAAAAACCTAAGCCAAGATTCATGCCCTGCCAGAAAATTGCCCACTGGGCTAACATCCACAAAATTCAAAGAAGAAAAATCACCTGGTATAAAAACCCCAGCAGTATGCAGGGTGACCATATCATTTTTGATAATAAAGTTTCATGAACCTTTGGTTTGGTCAAATTCTACCTTATCTAGTTTTAGTGATCTTTCATCTCATCTTGGCTTGAGTAGATCATCAGGCAACTGCCTCCTCTAGAGATCAGCCTGCTGAACTGCCCCTGGCATTATACCTCCCCCTGGAGCCCCCCTTTAGACCTGTGCATTTCACCAAATATCTGCCAAACCCCGCCTACGCCAAGTTCAACTTGAAAAATATACTCCTTACTGACCCCTTGGCAAGAACTAGAGAGACTGAAACTATAGGTTGCAAAGAAAAGTGATAACTTAGGCCGCCCAGATTGTTCAAAAACAAGTACTATTACTTGCTTTCCTACTTTGTACCCATGACAACACCCTTAACCCCAGGATCAGCCTGCCACATGAAACTTACCTGTGCCACAGAGACCAAATCCATCTAACTTTTTGGAGTACTCTATATTACTTTGACAGGATTGGGGAACTCTATGGTCCTTACCTCCGGACCCTGGTCTTTAATTAGGAAATCCTTAACTTACATTATCAAGTTAGCATCCATAAAAAGGTGGGCATTACCTAGCAGCTCATTTTAATCCCGCCCTGAGTTGCCTAATGCCTCTATCTATGCCTGGCTTCCTGAAAAATAAGGCAATGATAACTGTAAGTTAAAACTGGATTACCTATATCTCACAAAACTACCCAACACAAAAGCTAGTTGCAAAAGCATCTAAAGAGCAAAATTTGATCATGTGATTTAATCTATTGACAGATAGATAAAATCCAAGTTTGGTATGCCAAAGCTCCCCATAACAAATGAAGGAAAGGAAATAACCCAGACAGCATCAACTTATACCTCATAAATGATGGTATTTAGCACATAAGCAGAAGTTTCTAGCACACATTAAAAAGTGGTAGAGCTAAAAATTGAATTTATCTATGTATGAGCAATCAGTAAGTTATCTGATAATAACTCCTCCTCTGAAAATACTTGCTTCCAACTTCTCTGATGATATGCTGCACTTGATTAAACTGGAATCCTTAAAAAAATAAAAAAGAACATATAGTATAAATCAACCATTTTCAGCAGTAATAGAGAGCCATGTATGTCACTCCTAAAGAAGGTACAGAAGGAAGCAATGAGGAGCTTCTTTAGGGGAAGCTTCAAATATGGAGTTTAAGAAAGAAGAGAAGTATATATTTATTGGATAATACTTTATACTTATATAGCTTTTGCTGTGGCAGAAATTTAGTTGGATCAAACCTAGGAGTTGGTCATGTGTAGGATGGGTTCAAGTTGCTGGATACTTGGACAGTCATGTGATATTGCTTTGTTGCCATTTCTGGCATGTCAAACTGTATATTAGAAAGATACCAAATCTGGCAATGTTGGATGTTAAGTGGGTTGGCAGTAGCCAGAATACTTATACATCCAGATCTTCAACAAAAGATAATTAAAGTGCCAAGTATATACTTCTAGGAAGTATAGTAAACAAGATAAAGGGTAAAATTAAGAAGAGAATGATACCTTATTTGGATATGAATATATGATAATGTATAGTATCTTGGGAAGTTAAATACTGTCCATGGATGACATGGTAGTCAAGGGGCTTATCTTAGTTATGTTCCATCTAGGTCAAAAGGCTTGTATAAGTTTGTTATAATTAGAGCTTAAATTTTTTAATCTCATAATAGATGGCTGAATGATAGTAGTGCCACTGACTAAAAGATTAGTTGGAAAATCATTTGGGCAGTCATTCAGGGAATTGGTTTACCAAGAGGGAGTAATCAAAGATGTTGCAACACAAGCATGAAGAAGTCTAGACAGAGCCAATTCACAAGAAAAATGAATAGTTCTAAAGAGAAAACATCCTACTCCAAGTTGATAGATATGGAGTAGAAGAGATGATCTGAGTAGTCAGCCATGACCAGCACAAACTGAACCCTGACTTAAGAGGACCAGGGATCATAATGAAAGAAAGCTCTAAAAATACCTTCTTGATAAAGGGATAAGATAAGGCCCCTTCAAGCCAATGCATCAACCTGACTTGGATTGTGTAAACATGGTCAGGGACAAATAGGGTAGGACTTTAGACTTTTTCAATAACAGCTAAAGTTGCATAAAAGCCTGAGATTAACTTTTGCCAATGATTACTATTTCCCAAGGATAAGAGTGATAAGCTAAGATTGAGATTATAGCTTTATTGATATGATTAAACATGAGAGGATTGAGTTATCTGAAATAAAAGAGCAAAGTAGGCTTTTAAAACCAATTCTACAAAAAGAATTTACAAGAAGATTTAAGTTTGAGCAAGATTAAGTTATAATTTAAATCAAAAATATGTATGGGAGTAAGATTCTAAAAGTTGGGATTAAAGGCATTTGTCTTAGACCACTTGGACTGAATAATTCATTATTCTGGGGATCTAGGTCACCAGAGATGTTAAAGAAAAACAGACAATTAAAACAGAAGTCTTGGGTATAAATATAAACAACATAAAATATCAGGTAAGACTTAAATTAAAAGTCCTGAAAAAAAGACTCTCATCTACCTGTATTCAAGCAAAGCTGGAGCAATACCAAACAGGATTCCTGAATACCCTTATTAAACTACCAAAGTCCCCACCTTTTAAGTCACAGAAGAAATTTTACAACATCTTCAATTACTTGATCATGGGAAACTATTTCCCTCATAAATAACTTGACTGCTTAGTAAAGATAGCCTAAGACAAAAATTATATAAACCTGTGATCAAATTTTGTGCTCCAAGAGATTTGGTCATTTAAGGCCTTATAAGTATCATGATCTACATGGATGTTATGTGGCTTAATATGTAAATATTTAAACTCCTTTTTTATTCAAAAAAGGTACCATTTTTGATTCCCAAGCTTATTCCATATTAAATATGTTGCAACCAAGTTCCCAGACTTGCCTGCCAACATATCTTACAATATTCAGGGGGCGCTCAATGAGTTGCCCCTTGACATATCTAACAACATGGACCAATCTGATGGCAATGTCAAATTGCAGGCACTTTCTCCTAATTAGGAGAGCTACTAGTTTGTCCTGCTGATCCCACACAAGTTATTCCTTAGCTCTAATCCTTACATGGAACATGCCACCATGCCACCCCTTGTGGCCAAGTGGCTTTCCCCATATGGTATATTAATCACAATATTTTACAATAAATAATACCTTATTCTTATTATTCCTGTCCTTTCTATTGGACTGTTGTCTTCCCCAATTCCAAATACTGAATCCTCATTGGTTCAGTTACAACAAATACTTACTAGCAGCATATATGCAGTGTAGTACCTATTTAGAGAGGCACAAAATTATATTAAGTGCTCTAAAAAATAGAACTAATGAATGACATGGAAAAAGTATTGCTAACTTTTGTTTTGGTGTAAGGTAAAAAAATAAAGGAGAAATAAAGACTATATATTGATAATAGTAATGATATTAAAATCATTTGTCAGCAATAGTAAAAAATTATGCAATTCAGCTTAAACCATCCCAAATGTTTCTCAGATGGTAGTTCTTAAGTCTATAAAATAAACTTTAGACCTATCCTCTGAAATCATATAGTGATACTTGAGATACAAACAGATCATATGATGCTAGTGTTATATCAGGAAACGTACATGGATTTGGGTAGCTTACTAGAGGGCGTATCTCAAATAGAGCTATTTATCTTTCAAACCCCCAACTTTTTTCTAGTCTGAACTAACAATAACTATTTTTAGGAAAGGATAGGGTAATACAATTTATGGTTTGGGGCTGCTATTTCTCTCCCATGCAAATCACTATGTATATTTTTAGTTTGGTAGTTACACCTATTTTTTTCACAGGAATATTAAAAAATTTACAATTTTAATCATAAGGGTGATGAATTCACTTGTAAATTATCATCTAACCCAAAGCTCAATAGAAGCTTTGTGATTTGATCAAATTTGATCAAATTTTAACAATTCGGAATAATTTGAAGATAAACACTGTGATTAAGTTAATAAATATTCAATATAGCGCTTAGCTATAATAAAAATAATGGTTCAAGTGGTCGAATTTGTTTTAAGTCTAGTTTTATCGAGCTCGCTTTTAAATTATACGTTAACTTTGATATGAAAGATACGAAATGGCGCAAAGGAGATCAGTTGGGAGATGCACCATTTACAGGGGTGAATAGCCTATGATTTTTAATATGAAGTTTGGTTATTTTCTGATGTAGCATGACTTTTGTTATAATTTGAACGCTAAGGTGTGGTATAAGGATCATTTAGAAGACTTCCCTTTATCAGGCGTTGATCGGAATAAGGCCGATAATGAATAGATTTCCATGAGTCTTGTATGGATCCGATCTGTGAGTTTTAGTAGGTCTAACTCTTATTTCCTGGGGTGGGAGGTTTATTTAAATCCACTGTCCCGCAATACCGTGCTGTCTAGACTTTTGCTAAATCAACATGCGTTTAACTTTGTTGGTTATATGGTAATGATGGATCCTAAGTAGAACCTCCTTTTGGACAAATGTTTTCTTCCTAGGGATAGGCTGTGGAATACTCGGGGATATATATAAATCCATCGCCAGGAAAAATATTTAGACGGTTAAGGATACCCTGTACAGGAGAGCCGCCGGGAGGATTAAGTAGTTCTGTAACGTGGCAGTATATTATTGGGAGGGTTTTATTTACAGAGCTTTGTGGGTTTGATATGGGGTGCTAGTTTTATCGGCCAGAGACCAGATGCCGATTTAGACCCGAAGTTACTTTAAAAAACTTGGCTTGACTTGACAAGTTTAATTCCGAGGACAAGGTTAAGTTACATAAATATATTGCACTATAAAGCAAAGTGATTGGAAAATTTAATTGGGAATTAAATGGGATTGATAAGACGAGGAATAGACATAAAGTGTACGACAAACAGTGGGATGCAGTGCTGGTAGCGTCAACATGAGCTATTTTCGGGGCAGAGTTCCAAACAAGGGAGATTGAATGCCATGCGATACTGGTGCCGGAGGTTGCCTGCAAGTGTTTTTGATACTAACCCCGTGGGAGGGCATTCAATTAAACCTTTGACAAGATATTCATCATTAATGCCGTATAGACTGTAAGCGAACACTCATGGCTGACGTAATTTAGAAGTACGAAGGCAATTAAAACCAATCATTTTTAAATTTAAAAAGCAACGCTTCGAAATCTCCCTAATTTGTGTAAAAAAACAACCCCCTCTAACCATTGCTTTCCTCGGAGACAAATGGATCATCTGATACCATTCTTTTTATTTGCTGCAATTTATCACTCGAAACCAGCTTAACTCCTCAACCTAATAACATCAATCCCCAAACTCATTAAATTCTCAAAAAAGAGAAGGTGAAGCTACAGTAAGGCATAAATTTAAGCTAATTTACGTTTATTTTTAAACTGGAGACTGTATAAATATTCTCCTTTATAATTATAAAACACTGTTATATTTCTATATTTTCGAAATAAGCAAAACCTTAGCTTAAAGCATCTAAAAATAAAACAAGCTTTCAATTTGTTCGTAGTGGTAGGATTTTGCTTTGGTTGTTAAAACCAAAATTTACATAAATAACTACTTTAAATAAAAATCCAACAGATGTAGCAGCTTCAATCACTTCCTTTAAGGTAATTCATTTCCCCAAGAATTATTTACAAAAATCAACTGGAATTATGGCCCTAAAATGGACCTTAGCCTTAGATTATGCTAGTTTAAAATATATGTTTAAAAAACTGTCTAAAATACTGGACTGTCTACATAAAAAACTGTGTCACTATTTTGGCTATAAAAGACACTTTAATTTCTTAATAAGATTATATTACTCCTTTAATTTCCGTCTTTTCTTGTCGATCATAATTCCAAGAAATAAAACTTAAAGGTGGTATAATATACTGATTTTTCAAAACTAAACATCATAAAAAACACATTCCAAAATGATTCTACTTGTTAATGATTGGGTAATACAAAGAATATATTATGTCCTTTTAGTTAAGCTTCTTAATGATTAATTTATACCTGCTTAGCAATTTAAAAACCTTTAAGTAATAGAAACCAGACAAATACCTTTAATCAGAACTCACATAAACTTCTTATACTGTAATGTCCAGTTCTTTGCTATAAAATATTGATGTGTTTTCTTACCTATACCATAAAAATACTCTTTATATTCAAACCACTCAACTAAGTTTGAACATGCTATTCCCCTTGATTCTATAGATCATATTAAATTGCAAAAAAACCTAAATAAAATACAAAATATTTTGTCAAAAAGCTGGTCTGAATCAAACCCAGCTCAAAAGTATAGAGTAATAAAATTGTCTCCTTGAATCTTATAACCAAATTTTTACAAAAATAAGCACTATTTGTTTGATGATCTCTTCACCTGCAAGATACCTTAATGCAGATTATTGCTTCAGCCAACAAGAAATTTTGAGCTCAAAAATTTCAAGAGCCTTTAGGGCACCTTACAAAAAATAAGAGTTTGCACCAGATAACCTAATAACCCCCACCAAATATCTTTAAAAAATAATTCATAAAATAATATCCTAAGCAGGAATCTTTTCTTTTACCTAGAGCATATACTAGAGACCCCTCCAGTATATAAATTTCAACAGTATCCATAGCCAAGAAAAATACCCAGATTTAGGAATAGCACCAGAATAATATTAAGGTTTCACTATTACTTTTATCAAAAGTCTTAAAAACTGGTAACCCTGAAGAATTGATTATGTATGCAATCCAAATACTATCCAAAGCTATCTATATTTTTTAACACAAACAGACAATACATTTCATATTTATGCTTCTAAAATTAAAAATCATCATGATATAATATCTTTAATCCTTTAGAAGATAGAACCATCATTGATGAGATAATGCTCCATCACTTGGAACTAGCCACCCTTAAGAGGGACAAAAATGGATACTTTTATCTGAAAGCAAATATTAAAAGTTAATAAAATAATCCAAATCATCTTTGGATAAAATGAGAGCTCTTCAAATCACCCTAGATATCCCATCAATACAAATTACTATATACAACTAGATATTGGGACTGGGCTGGATGAGAAAAGCAAAACTTACACCAATTGAGAAAGCTTTAAGGGCACCATCAGCAATTCAAAATAGAGCTACCCATATATCCAACAACTGTTTGTCCATGTATGATGTACCATGGGTCTAAGCAATTCAAAAAGATCTTTCAAAGAATTGGCCTTAACCAGACAACTTCAAAAGCTGTCCCTGTATTATAAAGGAATTTCAGGAATACCAAACAACCCAGAAAAGTTACATCTCCCAAAATCTTATTAAACTCTAATATTCTCTATAAAATAAAAACCCTGGGTCTCATACATTCAAGTTATATAAGATTGAATAGCTCTAAAGGCCAGTCACTAAAGGCAATACCTAAACACTTTCTTGTCTAAAAACATAGTGTATTAAAGAAAAATTGTGGAATTCTTCCAAGAATAAAAATTCACACATCTGGCCTGATTTTGGTGCTAAAGCTTCTTTGTCATAATCCTTGATAGAGCACTACATCCGATAAAATATTTCTAAGCACTAAAAAGTCACAGTTAGGAGAAAAATATATTGCCTCTATTTGGTGGCCTTCACTATACCTTGGATAGATAAAAATGCTTCCCTAGATGTAGACTTGATACATAATACTATCAAATCACAATCAGAACCCAAAATGTGCTCATAAAAAAGGCTCAGAAACCAAATATAGGACCTATAGAAGCTTGTGATAAACCTTTTACATGTCTAACATCAGCCTCATATTTAGCATGTAGGGTCTAATATTTGATAAATGATTTGAAAATCTAGCAAAATCCTACCCTGAAATCAGTTTTTAAAGAGCCAACATTGAAACTCATTTGAAATATACCTTTAATTCACTCACCACAAAACCTTTGTCAACACTTTCAGATTTATTTAAATTTAAACTATTTCTTGCCAACTACCATTGTAGGTACATTATTTCTAATAATGACATGTAGTTGACCCCTATAACTTGAGAGAAAAGACTAGAACATTATAAGAATAGGTGTGATATCAAAGCCTCAGTAGGGACTGTTGTCTATTTATGAAGATACATTCTTAACTGTAGATTAACCCATATTTTTGCTTATATATCACTGGTGATATCACTAGCTTTTCTGGTAAAAGTATTTCTGATGAACACCTTGGGCATTTTAAAGAGCAATCTTTACTTAACCTACCAATGATAACCAACCAATTTGAAATAACTGAGTTGAAAAATATGCCGCCTAAAAATATCATAAATGTTTTAATAGGTATCTAAGAGGCTTGCAAAGAATCTTTAGCTGTGGTTAACAATCAAGAAACATAATTTTATCTGAAAAGCTGGCTTATTAAGGAAAACACTGGGCAGCATTGTACTCTGCCACTAAAAATGATAAAGTTGCCTAAACTTCACATGGCTGCTAAATTTGTTACTGACCAAAGGTATATTTAGGCCTTGCATGCAGTGTCATCTCCAAAGAAAATCTGAATGTTTAAACTTGCCAAAAGTTATCCCACAATGCTATAAACAAACAATAGAGCTTATTATATCACTGATGCAATATTAAGGCTACAATGTAATCCCCAGGTCTACTCAAAGTAAAGAATAATATTATTAAATACTAATCACAAAGATCTGCAAGTAGTTGTTTGCCTGGTATCACTATGGAAGCTTAAGAAAATGTCCAAAAGAATTTAAAAGAGGCCATAAAAATTTCATGTTGCCTTAAACAATTATTTTTAAGGGGTGTGACAGTACCTTATGTACCATATACACAGAAATCCAGATGCCAAACTTTGATAACTTAAAAAAATTTCTGTAATAAAGGCTTTACCTTTATAAGTACATGAGAAACTAAACTGTGGACAAATGTTTTAGTGTATATCAGTGAATTCATCAAAATTTTGAAATTATATACACTTAAAACTTTTGCAGCATTATTATTGACCATCTGATTAGCCAATTTAAATAATCTTGGAATCATAAGATACAGAAATATATTGGGTAAATATAGATAAAGTTGCATCATGTAAATCAGCTTTACCACCAGATAGCCAGCAGCTAAATCCCCCAAACAGCCCAATGTCAGCACATGTTAGAGTGCACTGGCAAAAAACCTTGTACAGTTTATATGACCATAATCATTGTTGTTGATACAAGAAAAAAATTACCTTTAATAGGGCTAGAATATACCACCCAAAGACTTAGATCACAAAATTCTTATAAAATATTATTGCCAAGTAAACAGAAAATTTAAGCAGCTTTAAATTCACTAGTATGGGTCAAACATATATGTCCTGGTAGATTATGCACCCTGTAGTACCATACCACACCAGAAGTTATGGTTGGATGCACAGGAATAACTCATATTTCAAGAAGGGCCCCAGGATCTAGATGTATAGACCAGTAACTATAGAAACTATCAAACAAGACCCCTTTACAAAACTTCAAATTAGAATCCAAACTGATAATAAAAAACCAAGCTACATTACAGAAAACCAAATTTAGAGTAAAATTGGTAAATATATTGATATATTATCTCACTCAAGGCTTTCTAATCTATTTAGAGATAAATCATGAGTAAACCTACATAATAGGTGTAGGCTGATTCATGGATTATAAGGCCCATATATATCAGGGAATTAAACCCAAATAAGACTTGAATTTCTAAAGGTATTTAATCCATAATAGCCAAAATTTATCACTTTACCCACCACTACCCGGCAAATATGGATACCCTAAAGAAAATATAATTCATCCTTCAAAGGCGCCCTGAAAAATGTCAGGAACATATATTTTGTGTCTCAAAAATCTTCTAAAGGCTAAATCTAACAATAAAACATTAGGAGAAGCTGATATGCTAAGTTTTCTCCACTTGGGTGGATCTTTCAGCTATCTGAAACAGCAGTAATGAACCCTGTTACTGATTCAATACCCTTCTTTGATAGAATTTTGCTTTCAGTTTAATCTTTTGAAGCTTGCTAAAAAACACACAGGACGCTTTGGTACTGATATAATTAAAAGTCCCCCTGGTTTCAATAAAGGCACAATTTTCTTAAAACAGTTCCCTTTTTTAGCCTAAAATTTAAGATAAGTGCTTTGACTGAGATTTTTACCTTGTCTTACAAAATGTCTCATAGAATGCAGGGCACACTAAAAGAGCCACCTTTTATGGCCTGGGTTGCTTTCAGAGGATCCTCTGGACAAAGGAAATAGTCAGGAATGAAAAGCCCAGTAAAAAAGATCTGCATTATTCTTATCAAAATAGCTGGCGGCAGTGGCCCAGAGATATTAATCTCTTATATGGAAAATCACTTGTTCAACTTTCCCCATAATAGTTACATATGCAAACCCAATCAAACATTATTAATAAGGTAGCTTGGAAAAAAGAGAAGCTCTCCAGCTGTAGCACTCATTTGCTTTCTTGGAAGAGCAAGGTAGCAGATATTTATTAAGATTTGGTAGGGAAAAGAGGCACAGAAGCAGGATCTATTTCTTATCCTGGTGTCTGGCTGAAAAATGGCACAAAATTGGTCTGCTGATGCAGAAATACTCTGCTCAGTTTCTGAGAGCTGTTATTGAGCTTTAAGTATTCTCAATCAGAAAATACCAAAAGTATAAACAATTTAGGGATATAATGAACTCCTGCAAAGGTAAAATGCATGTTTTGAATTGAATAACAGCTGTTTATTTAGATATCTCAACAAGTAAGGAATCCCTAACTTATCCAGCTATATGCTGCGGGAAAATTGGCTTCTGGGTTGGTGGTGTATACTTATTGCTGGCTGGTTGTATATTATACTTTCCAGATACTGGAAAATCTACTAGGTTATTTAAAGGGATTAGTCTAGTAATTCTAAGCTCTGTAATTTGGCTCAAGATTTGGGATTCTTGGGGCATTTGGGCCCCTGATGTCATGGTAGAGTCTGTATATAATTCTGAAAACTTCATAAAATGGGGAACAAAATACCAAATCATCAAAGTAATCAAAATTAACAAAAATTGTAAAGTTGAAATTTGCAGACAGAAATCTCCAAGAAGAGGCAGAGGGAAAATGCAGCTAAAAAGAGCTAGGGCATAACAGAATAATAAATTTGATTGGGATAATGTGAATGGATTTTGTAAATACACAATCTTGCAAATTGGTTCCACAATTTCATCAGTTTCAAAATTGGGGGGGGGGTCCAAAATCAGCACAGAGGCCGCAAAACTGAAGCCAAAAATTGCAAGGTACCACATAGGCACATAGGCGAGAAGGAACTCTATCTTCAGGGGATAATGATCTGCAAACTTTAAAACTTGATATTGATTTAGTATTATAGTGTTTATTGAACTACTAAATTAGTTCTAGGTAATTATAAGTCAATATGGGAATTGAGATTTGGTGATGATGTGGAAGGCCTCAATTTTTGTCACCAAGCCTCCAGAAGTTACTAAAATTTTGTGATGCCATGGATTGATTTTAGCGCCAAAAAGTACCAAATTATCTGTTTTCAAGGTTTCCAAGCCTTTTTTGACTCATTTGACAGAGTTTGGTGAAACCTGTACATGCTTTGCCACAACCCATTTATTGTCAATGACTTGGTTTAGACCAGCCAGACTCTTCATAGGTTTTTTTGGGGGGTTAGCTGCTTGGGCGCTTTCTTCTGGGGTGGGCAATTATGGTTAAAATGGCATTATCTGTGACACCTTATCCCCCATCTTCTGGGAGTTGGAGTCAATAAAAATTGTTTTTGAGAACTTGTTGCATTTTTGTTGTTTCCTGGGTTGAATCCCCAGGAAACAACTCATTTTTGGGAGGAACAGTTGTGTCAATCTTGGAGACATTATCAATAAAAAAGTGTACAAATTTCAAATATACAACCAAATATTTACAAGCCTTCAAGCCAAATCACAATAGCACTTTGCCTGACTTGTTTTGAGCCAAGAAACCCCTCATAAGGTATACATCAATGTTCCTCACCCAGGTTCATATTTCAAGTTACTGCAATATCTCCCATTAAAGAGTAAAGTAAATCCTGGTCAAAACACCTACCTCAGGATCTCAAAACCTAGACCACTTTTTAGATAAAGTTGCTATGCAACTTTTTTATGCCTACCCAACCTAGTATTACAATAGCTACCTTATTAATAAAGGCATAATTTTATCCTAGATTTTGGTCTTTTCCAGGCTGTTGCCTTTTTATTTCCCAAATACTGAACCAGAGATGGTTTAGTTGTAACAGAAGTGTATTTTTAATAACTAAATGCTTGCTCTAAAAGGTCTAAAACTATAATAAAATTTTCTAAAAGAAAGGAAGCAGAAATGAGGCTGTAGGACTTCCACTTTAGGTGATAGGCTTAATGAGATCACTCATGTGATACAAAATTCATAGGGGAAACTACAGTATATATTGATAGGTTGTTGGAACTCCCCAAATAACAGGATTATAGGGTTTTTTTAAAAAAATTTTGAACAACTTGAGTGAACCCCCAGAATTGACCAGGCTTAACCAGTTAACAAGAGCCAAGCAGGATTGAAAAAATCATCCTGTGAGACTTGGCTCTCATGAGACATCCAATTGACCCAGAAAATTAACTAAGACCCCAGATTAAATTATGTGGAATCAGTTCAAGTGATCACAATGTCTTTCTGGCTTCAAGATGTGGTACAAGATTAAGCTTATCAGATCCTAGAAATATTTAGAAAAGATTCTCTATCATAGGGTTTAATAAATTAGACTTATGGAATAGAGTTAATGTTATCTTTATTTTTGATCAGCTTGTTTATGGTAGAAACTCAGGAGAGCTTGGGTCATAAAATAACAGTAGAGTATTATATTGAAAGAAGTAGGGAATACTTCAAGCTATAATAAAAATATCAGGGTAATGAATCAAGGTGATTCAGGAAAAAGATTAATTATGTTGTTGCAGGATCAATAATAAACACTTTCCATCAAATTATGATCAGGATTGATTGATAAGGTTAGTGATAATGCTCTTGGGAAATCCAGGTAGGATTTCCAAATGGAGGGTTTTTTAACCTGAATACTCTGCAAAGTATACAAATAGAAACTAATACGACAAAAAAATATTTTAAAATGTCACTTTCCCTCTCAACACTTTTATAGTTTCTTTTTTCTTATTTCTTTAGGTTTCAAAAGTCTAAGAATGTGTTTTTTGGTGATAATGTTACTTTGTAGAGGGAAATTCTGAAGGGCTATATGAGGAGCTTTTGGGAAGATTAAGAAGTAACAAAAAGAGTTATAGGTTATTCTTTGGCAAAAATAAAGGCTATCTTTGATAAAGTTTTAAGTATTTTTTTACTGAAGAAAGAACCCCTGGACTTGAAAATAAGATGTTTGTATGGAGCTTGCTGAATTATTGTACAGGTTTGATAAAAGTTTTGAGCAAATGAAAAATTCTGACAATAGAGAAAGGAGGGATTCAGACTAAGAGATGCCAAAAGAATGGATGTGTTGAAAAAATGAAGAGATGAAATAAGAGAGCTGAGTTGAAAAGTAGTTAATAAGAGGTAAACATTTTCAAAGCTTTGTAACAATAATCAATGGATGGAAGGAGTATACACAGTAACAGAGATGATAAATGTGATTTAAATGTCCTTGATCGAACACAAGAAAAGTTTAATGATAAAAAGTAGGGCTTGAAGAAAGACTTGTTAAAAATTAGGGTTAGTTCATCCCGCTAACGTTCAGTGTACCAATTGGAGCCTAATAAAGATCCACAGGCAAAAAGCTGAAATCTTCTAAAAGCTCAACCAAAAATGGGAGTTGATTACTCTTTACTGTGTGGTATCTTAACCAAATCTATCACAACTCATTGACAGTGCAGCTTAACTCAATTATTTATTTAAATGCTTAGCTTGAACCAAAAGAAAACGTTCAACTTGCTTATATAGCTGATATATGAGAAATCATAGTTTCAGCTTAATAAAATATACAGAAAGAGTTGCCATGACTATACGTCCTAGTGCTAAGAAAATTCAGAAACCTGGTCAGTAAATTTCCCCTGCGCTAAATAACAAAGGTGATTCTAAAATTTCAAACGTGGGATATGCAAAGCTAAACTGTTCAATGAATAGAAGCCAGGTATGTAGGTTGAGCTCATATTGTACCAAAAAGGTTATTTAACCCTGATGATTAAAAGGTTTTTAGATATACATATTTAAGCTTATGTTGATCCAAAATATAAGCAAAGTTTTTTAGGCTACTCTACCTATTGCTAGGTGTGAAGTCTAAGAAGGAGGGAAGTTTGAGAAGCCTTGGGATGGTAACATAAAGAAAAGCTGGGTTTTTTATTGAAATTTCTTATCATCTATTTTAACATTATAAGGATCTTAATGTATCCCAATGAAATAAATAATTCCCCGTTTGTTTGTCTGTTTCTCCAGCAATAAAACTTGATAAAGGACTATGATAATAACAAGCACTAGAATAAAAGGCACCAATAACCCTATAGCATCCATTTAATTCAAATGTTGGATATGTCATCTGCTTCATCCTTGCACTCTATGGATCAACTTATATGGTTGAATAAGCTTGGAAAAGGCATGCTTAGTCAGATCTTGATGTCGACTCTTGTCAAACATATGCTAAGCATATGTTTCTTAAGCGGAAAAAAACTTGCCACGCTTTGCATTTAAAACATCCAATCGATTTCTGGTTAATGCGAATAGCTCTTATAAATGGTTGGTGAGAAATTAAAACGCCGAGGGAGAAATAACTTCTAGTTCTTTAAAAAGAGAACGATTGCACGAAAATCCGGGAGAAACTTATTATAAAAACCACTGGGGCTAGAGATGTAATTGCCTTTATTGAAGCATAATGATTTGGGAGCAATTGAGGTTACCTCTGAACTCCTTTTTTGTCAAGGATGTACTTGGTTTATATGCATAGGGGATTTCCGACGGTGCTGATTGTATGCCCCTATTAGATTGGGCTTACATGCTTCTCTTGAACCTATTGGTTGGTGGTAATTAATCGGTTGCAAACAGTGTATAATTTATAGATTTGCTTGTCTAAACTTGGAAGATTCGCATCCAATGGAATCGCCGTTTATGAGCCACACGAAGCAGAGGTGTTCATTCTCGGAGGCACGAAGTTTAAAGGGTTGGGATAGAATATCATGCTTCAGCTGGGGAAGTTGGTTCATTCAGCCATTGTTCTCTCTGATGTATAGCTTTGGTAAACCTCAATTTGTACAAAGCTCCGTCCGTCCAAGTCAACAGTTGCAGCAGGCACTGTGTTTTCACCGCAGCCAATATAAACGCTAAATCAACTTATTTTATTGAATCGACAAAGTAAGATTATGTGGCTAAACCCAAACAAATCAATCTATGGGTGTTACTTATGGTTGGCTGCATGCCGCACCCCTTGGGATCTAACCCAATCAATCTTGGAATGGATATATACCAATTAACACTGTTTAAGAATGACGTTAATTGATGCAGTAAACTTCGCCATGGAAAGAAGTTTTAAACAAATTACTTCGAATAAACAGAACTCTTTATCCAGCCCATTTTAGTAAATCCGATATAGAGAATATAAGTTATTCCTTGTTTGGAGGTAACGTATAGAAAACTACTGGAAGCCATGGCTTGTGGAAGATTGTGCATGGTAGCTAAAAAGACTCTCTTTCAATAAATTAAACCTGTAAACCCTTAGTTGATGGAATGGTTTGAAAGTGAGTTTAAAGATGATAGGTTCATTGAATTAAGATGGAAATTAGTTTATTATGTATTGTGTTTCTTGAGGACTGTAGTTGACAAAGGTATAGTTGTTTGGCCTGATATGGCATGGCGCAGGGGATTCAGGATTCAGCAGAGACTTGATGTCAATCCTGGTGTGGGTATGCTCAGGGATGAAGTAGACAAAGTTGTCGAGCAGCTGGGAGCTGGGGGGGTTGCGGATGCTAAAGCCGTGCTTGACGCGCAGGTGTTTCTTTAAGGTGGAGAGTGGGGCATCCAAAGCGTACGGGTAGTCACAGACGATGCAGGAGAGGCGCTCCTCCTTGACTGGGTAGTACTGGTAAACTTTAGAAGGCATGGCCAGATCAACAGGGGATGTGGCTTATTATAGCGTTGGCGCTGAATAGGCAGCAATTGTTCCAAACAGATGCACTCCGTCTTTACCTAATTTGGGGCTCGGGTAGATTTCCCTGATTTGGTGGTTTGATCCGTGCAAAACGCAGAATCAAACTTAATCCACATTAAATCATAAATACAAGGCAAGTCTAGTCGGAGGAAGCCTAAACAAGTGTGCCAATCGGAATTATTCCAACTCTTCGCCGTAAACCGTTAAATGCATCTCAAAACCAGCCAATAAAACACTTGCTTATATCCCCGCCCTCCTCCGAAATCCATGCACCTTTTCAAACCTAAAGTTTTCCTAAAAAGGAAATATCGTCTCCCAACCCAAACACCTTCCTTTATCACCACTGCATCTGAATATTGGTTAGCGTAGCTGTACCAGAACAACGTACATACTGCCAAGTAGATATCAGGAGGTAACATACTAGATAATTAACTGCCCCGAGCTCGTAACAATCTGGCAACAAGGATTAAAAAACATTTTACATCACCTTCCACGAAACTTTTAAAAAGTGTAGACTTCCATAACCAACACAAACTTAGAATCTTTCAGCAGGTGACGTTAATAAACCCTTCTTAAAAAAAAACAACCAGTAACTCAACGCTACTTTAGCAATGGATAAAGTTTAAGCCAAGGTAAATAAAAGTAAGAATTCAATGTACATATACATTCTGGGATGCACTTACGTCCTCTTCGAGAATTCAAACACATCAATCAGTCAGCTTAGGCAAACTTCTCTGTAGTTCGCTTTTCAGGCATCTTTAAACCTGAATCTGTTTACACGTCTCTTAGGCTGTTTTCTCTTGGACGAGGCCCAAGCTAAGATGATAAATTTGTTTAAAAGCTGCCACTGGCTAGTTTAAGTCTGTTGAGAGATCCTACAGGGCCAACGCTCTTTGTCGTGATTGTACTTGAGTGTGCTTTATGGTTAAACGTCTCTTTACTTGTTACCAAAACTTAAACTTTTACTTAAGACTAAGTTGAGTTATCTCTAAACTTAGCGCAGATAATAAATGTATAAATATGTAATAATTGATTATTGCTTTATTATCAAGTAAAGGAGTTTTATAGTTATGTGATATTCAATTGCAGCTACAATATGCCGGCATCCTCTTAGTCTGATTTGGATCCCTCTGTAATCTTAGCCAATATTAACTTCTGATCAGCTGATAATATTTAATACTGACTAGACTTACAACTAGGGATGCTTCGGCTCAGCCCCGGCTAGCTTTCGTCTCTAGGCCGCTACAGCTAAGACGGAATTACCTCATATTTAAACAGTTTTAAATTAATATTTGAATTAGTGGCCAGGAGCCAGGAACTGGCCGCGGCTGCCCGGGGCTTGCCCGCAGCAGCCCTACTTACAACCATGAACAATCAACTATTATTCATCCAGGGTGAGGATGCTGGCCGTCCCATCGTTCACCGAGCCTAATGGATTATTGTGTTGCTTTTACAGTGATGGATAGTTTAATCTCCAATCAGCATACAACATTCTTGGACTAGATAAAGGTTCTTTATTATTTAACCTGCACAAAAACAAAGAAACCCGAAGGGTAGATGGATGAATATTCATTGAAAGAAGCCTATATTCAATCAATCAAGCAATCTAAATTGTAATCCACCTTAAGGGATTTGATTGCCAAGGGTCACGTTACAGTAGTTTTAAAAGCTATAGCGACAAGCAAAAATACTTCAGTTTTAAACGAATTTGTCCCGGATTTAAACGGAAAAACTCAGATGTAAACGAAGTCAAACTGAAGCCAAATCTATTAAAAAATTAATATAAATTTGTTTATTTTTAATCTTGCTTATATCTAAGTTATGTTGTTTAAATCTGAAGTATTTTTGCTTGTCGCCAAAGCTTTTAAAACTACTGTAAAAAACCAAGCTACATATCACAACATTTCATTCAATTATCCACAATGGCTTTATTTGAACCAGAGGTAGTGTTGGAGTAAGCTGCAGATACCTTAGTGCCAACAGTTGTCCCCCCTGGGCAAACAAACAGATTCCTAGGAATTTGATCTCAATAACATTAAAGTTTTGTGGAATACATTATCTAGAAAGATGCCATCTATAAAATGTGCCCTAAACGCCATCTAGAAAGACGCGATCTAGAAAAACCATATAAAATCCTATGTCAAATTTATGGATAAACTGCACCAGACAACTTAAAAATTTATAAAAGCCCAAATACATTTCAAAAACATTAAGAAAAACATATGACTGGACTCAAAATAAACCCAAAGATTCCCAATCTGCAATAATAATGTGAGATCAGCTAGTACCAACTATTGTGTACAAAGCTCTTTTGTCAACACACCTCAAAACTGTGATATTTCTGTATTAATTTTTGACCCTATATTAAATAATATACTAAAAAAAGTAAAAATCAAATATTTGGAAGTAAAGTATTTAATGAAAGAGTAAATTGATCAGGCTTCTGCTCCAAGAGCCTTGGAAATGCCTTTAAGATAGATAAGGCAGCCTTCTCTGGTGTAATAGGTCAAACCCTCCTTATTAACACTTGCAAACTTGACGTGCTAGTCTGCATGCTTGGATAAAACAGCTTTCTTTTGATAGCCTGGGGGTAAAGCTGGTGCCCACAGCCATTCCAAATCTTCTGCTTGTTGATAATCACAATGAATCTTGTCTTCTTTACCTTAACCATGTGGGAAAATTGGCTGTGCCAACCTTCAAGAGATGAGGTGGTCTTAGTTATCCTGTCCTTAACCTGATTATAGCAGCTCCAGTTAATGGAATCACTACCCTTGTATATATAAAATCATTAATGAAACATTTTTAAGTTGAAACCCAAATATTACAGATCCTTCTATGATAAGGAGTAAAGCCAATATATTAAAATGGTTTTTTAATGGCTGTGTTACAGGGATATAGTACTATTAAAGTGTTGTTACTTTTAGTTGATTTGTTATTCATGGTCATAAATTGATGTCATACTTTATTCCCGGTTAATAAGAAAAAGGCTTGGATTTATAACATCATGTATAATTTATTATATGATTCCAGATGTCGTCTTTCTAGATGCCCTATTTATAGGTGGTGTATTTTTGTCACGGTAGATTCCCTAATGCCAGGAATTATTTGCCCAAGTAGAAAAGTTTGAAAAGCTGGAAAACTGTTAACAAAATTATTTTATTTGACGGATTTAAATCAAACAGTTGATCAAAAATGGGTTACAGCCGCTCCAGTTTACCAGTTGTATTTGATTCCCTCTTGCAAGCTGACACTGATAAATTGACATAATATGAGAGTCACCCAATATGATCTGATTTATCAGCACGGTTGGTAGAAGTTGGTCACACAAGGGTTCTTTGAAAATTTAACTAGATACTCAATTGACAATGCAGAAAGAATAGGAACCAATGATCCAGGTGGTATTGATTAGTCAAATTTTGATATATATTGAATAATTTTCACTGTTTCAACTCTTAAGAATTAAGTCCTCCCAAAAATTTACTCAATAAAATCAAATATCCCTTAGTCTAAATTTATTTTAAAATGCATCCTGTAGTTGACCTACTGCCTTACACTCCCTATAATTTAATTCTTAGCTGAATTATTATGGGAAGATGGCCCCCCACTGTTGGCACTTTGTTGTTGCCTCTGCCCAATGTTACTCTGATGCCAGCAAATTTAGGAGTTTTCCCACTGTATCCAGAGCAGAGACACTTGTAACATCTCAATGTCCTGAATTCTACTCTGAAGACTCTTTGGTTCTCTCACAGGCTGTTTATCTCAGACTCTTTTGGTTAGGGTTAATTATTTTTCTTAACCCTAGTGTATCATTTGGAAATTTTACAAAACAGTATTTGAAGCTTTGCTGGTAGTTAATCATCAACTCTATGTGGATTTATGTGGTGATTCCCAACCACATGGAGACTGCTATTTATTATCTGACCATTTCTGTCACAATTTAGGGGCATTTATTAAGTGTTTTTATACTTAAAAAATCTTATTTGGATTACAATATAATTATTTTAATTATGATAATTTTTCCATATGCTGTTTTTCTAGATTCCATATTATAAACCAATATAAAAATAACTAATTAATAATTTATTTATTTATTCTTAATTTTGATGATGTAAATCCTGACTCTAAATCAATTTCTTTTTCTAGATGTTGTCTTTCTAGATGGCATTTTCTAGATGGTTTATCACGCCTAAAGTTTTTTGCCTCCTGTAATTAACCCAGGTCCAGTTCATCACCTGTTCAAACCCTCAGCTTTTTTGAAATAAAATTTCTTCAGATCTGCTTCCTACAGAATTCCAACTCTGCAAAAAAATTAACTTCATCAGCTACTGTTCTTCACCTAATATATACTGTTAATGGCTGGAAAAGCAACCAATCAATATCTAAAAAAATGTTATAACTTCACAGCCCCTGCAAAAGATTCCAATATGGGGAGCAAGAAGTAGAGAAGAAAAGATCATTTTATTGAATATCATATGGTAGACTTATAGGTAATTTAAACCAGGTAAGCAAGCAATTGCTTTCAGATGCACAGTATGTTTTATAGGAGATATTTTGAAAGCAAAAAAATCAAGGAGGATGATAGTTACACAATAGCCATATTTAGATTTCCAGACTTGCCAATCTTATCACTCTACATGTCTTAAGAGTTTCTCTGTGGTTCAGGGACATCTGGAAGAGTGTCAGGTAACCATCCTTGGGCAGCTGGCCTGTCATTTTCCAGGATCAGGCGGGCCATGTGATTTTAGACATAGCCCATCATACAATTGGTGCTAACTTAAATATATATGACATGGATTTTATCACTAAAGACCACAGTCCAGAAGCTGGGATGATAGTGTCAATCACATCAGTAAGAGTGATGTACACTATTCCAAAATTCTTATTGGTATGGTCTTAGAAGAGTTTGGGTGAAGACAAGGGCATTATTTTGGGAGTGAGAGGCGGCTCCATTTCCAGGTGGTAGGCAGGGAGGAATTTGTACTTATTATTAAATAGTTGGGTTATGTAATAAACCAAGGGCCCTTTATTTTATAACTGTGCAACTATTTAGTTTAGGTCAAGGAACCTCACACTATTATAATTCTGGAGGGGTAAAATCTATATTCAGGCTTTAAAGGATACTCTTTGAAGTGAATGAGATCAAAAGGGGCACCTGGAGGACAATAAGTTGCAGGTCGTGAGGCAGGTGGGCCAGAGGGATTAGAGTTGAATTATCTGATATATAAAATAAAATATAAAAAAACTTGGGAGAACCAATATCTCATTACCTTTATTTAAGAATGGCAATAAAGTATAGCACAGGGAAGAGGTTGATATAGCACCCTGCTGCTAGAATTTTCATCTAATAGAGAGTAATTATTATAAGATTGGGAAATGAGAATTCAGGTGGGCAGAACGCCCAGGTTTTGGGAGAGAAAAATAGTACTTCACAGGAATTATGTTCATAAAGTAGGTCTTCAGAAAAGATAGCAAAACCCTTGTGTTCTAGAGCAATAATCTTGGGAGGGCCCTTTAGGTCCGCATTTTCTTTAGGGGGATCTAGATTGGCCACAAAGATAGACCTTAGGCTCATTAAGCTAATAGCGGAAATTCTTTTGCCTCCATTGGAATCTTGTTTTTTCCTTCACTGGGCGCTGTAACCACCAATTCCTCACAAGTGTTTATTCTTTTAGTTATTTACAGTCTGAGCTTGAGGATTTAATTCCAAAAAGACTTTCCCATGTGTGACAATCCACATGGGAGCATTATTTCATGTGAGGGCTGATTTAGCCACAATAATGATTAAATGTCTAGAAACAGGTAAATGTTGGTTATTTAGTTGATGTATGTAGGTGGTAGCCAAGAGAGGTAAAAGATACAAGCCAAGGAGAAAGAGCAAGGTGTCCATGAGTTCTTCAATGGATGGTGATAAGAGCCTGGATAACTGGAAATGAATGCACTGGAGGAGCTCTGGGATCTTGGAACCAGCTGCAAGGGAGGTACAGTTGAACAACTTTACCCAAGATGGAGGGGTAAAGCTTCTCCCTGTGATTGCCAAGTAGCTTTGGAGAGGTCTTGAAGTTACTAGACAAGATTCTATATGCCCAGAACCATCATTAAGGTGGCTTTTCAGATAAACTCTGCTGAACTTGATGATTTAGAGGTTTCTGGGAAGTGAAGTTGGTTACTTTGCACTTGAAAGCTCTAACTAAAAACTTGAGTGAGTAAAACAGTGTCAAGAAATGAAAAGTGTATGTTACTGATGGCCTAAAGTGTAGGCCACTGATGGGGGTCAAGTCTAAGTTGATTCACTTGAGGAGACTTATTACCTGAGTCTGAAGTGTTGACTGATAGAGACTAGCTAAAAAGAGGAAAGGCAGTTGTGAAGAGAAGCAGCAAAAAGGAGCAAAAAAGTAGTTAAAGGCTAGCAGAAAAGGTTGGAAACAGAAAAAATAAGAAAAGAAAAAAGGAATAGAAACAAGGAAAAAGATTTAAAGATATAAAAGGATTAAAAGAATTAAAAGAATTAAGAAAATTAGTAAATAAAAGTTAATAAAAGAAATATATAAATAAAATAATAAATAAGAAGTAAAAATAAATAAAGAAAAATTATAAAGAATTCATTAAAGTACAAAGAAAATTAAAACATGTAGAACACACTGGGAAACTCTAGGGACAAATACTGGGATTTTGCTGAGGGGGGGAAACACGGGGAAAAACAGAGAAACATTGAGAAAATTCTGGTACAAAAAATCATTAAGTAAAACATAGATGAAAACACTCAAATTGACCCAGCAAAAGGCGAAAGGAATTACAGGGAAATTGTTTGAAACACCGAGCCATAGTTTTTTCAGAGCGAGAGAACAACAGGGTCAAAATAGGATCAGAAGAGGGTCAAACAGGGAAAAGTTTTGCAAAACAGGACAATCTGGATACCTGATTGGCTGCAAATCAAAGCTTTTTTAATCAATGCTTTCATTGTTTAAAATGAAGGGAAAAGGCCTAAAAATTAGAAGATTGATAGGGAAAAACTTCTTTGATTGGCTAAGGTAAGTATGTAAGTTTAATTTATTATAGAGCAGGAAAAACTGGATAGTTTAAGCATTGAAAATAAAGAAGCCAGAAAGGAAAAATGTAGGATACAAGGAGCTATTTAAGGGAAACATCCTAAAACAAAGGATATATAGTGGATTTCAATATCCATAAGCCAGGAAAAAGAGCCCAAGACATAAAAGCAGGAGCCCAGGGTCACCAGGGAGTAGCACAGGGCCAAGAGAAAGGAAGTGCAAGGGATAAAAGGCCAAGAAGCAAGCTGCAAGGCCCAGCACATGAACTCCAAGATGTGGAACAAGACCACAAGATCCTGGACAAGGAGCCAAAAACTAAGATCAAGGAGTCCAAGACCAAGTGCAAGGAGTCCAAAGGTAAACAAGGACTGCAGAATTAGCAAAAAAATTGTACCCTTCCCAAAACAGGCTATCTGCCAGAATGTTTATAAGGGGATATTCTTTATGAACTCAATAAACACCACTCTTTATCCCCATTCATTATCCCTGGCTATGAATAGTTCTCAACAAGTAAATCACAACATTTTCTATCCTAGCTCAGGGGAAAAAGATGCCTGATTCTAGGACCGCTTGAGATTTTCAACCAGCAAGACATCTAGCAAGGAGAGGGAAAGATTGAATAGAAACCTAGAGATGGACACAAGAGTCAAGGAGTTCATGGGATATTAGTTCAAGAGACTCTTCAAGGACTGGTATCAACCCCAGGATGGTCTAGCTCCAGCAGAAGTCAAGGTATTTGGAGGAGATGCTTGCATGGTCATAGGAATAGTACTCAAGGAATTTGCTGCCATGCAAACCAGGTACAAGACTCAACCCAATCAGTTGCCCCATCTGGAGAATGACAACCCCTTCTAGTTGGCACCTGGCTTCAACCAAGGCACATTATGGTGACCAATGAGCTCAAACACCACACCCTGGTTGTTAGGGCTGGTAGCCTGTGAGCACTTGTGATCAGGATTCAAAACCTTCTCCATACCTTGGGTTTTGGAAAGGGAAAAATGTCATCCCTGAAAAAGAGGGTGTTCTTTCAGAGTGGTGACTTGGTAAAGATTAACTGCTTGGCATGTTATAAGTTGTGGTATCAATGCTATTCTAATATGTTTGAAATCTTTTGATACATGCAAAGACTTATTTGAGTTTGATTTTCAATGTAGAAGTTGCTCCTTTTTTAAATGGGTTAACTTTAATTGCACAAATTATGGATTTTGGACGCTCATTATTCTGATCCTGATACATTTTCAAACCCAATCAGTTCCTGTGACAGAAATCACTGGATAATATGAAGCCATTTCTAAATGATGGAGAATTACCACCCAAATCCACATAGAATTGATGATTAATCACCAATGTGGCTTCAGATATTTTTTTGTGAAATTTCCAATTTTAACTCCAGGATTAAGTAGAACAATTAATCCTAACCAAAGTAGTCCAAGATAAATGACCTGGGAAAGCATCAATGCATCTTTGATATAAAATTCTGGGCATTGATAATTGACACAATTTTTATTTTCAAGAATGAGGGGAGGAGCTTCAAAATTGGCTGGCATGAAATTAAAATTGGGAGGCACCAACAACAAAGTTCCAGTTGCAGGGCCCCATCTTCCAGAAATGATTTGGTTCAGAATCAGATTGTACAGGATATACTGTAACAGCCCAATCACAGGATGAATTTTTAAAATTTAAAATTTAGAACTTGGGATAATTGATTTTTATTGAGTAAATTTAGGAGGACTCAACTCTTAGAGTTGAAACAGGGAAAACTATTCAATATATATCAGAAAAATTGACTAAGAAATACCACCTGAGTCTTGACCTCCTATTCCTTCCACATTGTCAAGTAATTATCTGGTCCAGGTTTTAAAGAACCCTTGTGTGACTAGTTTCTGACAACCATACTGATTAACAAGCTCATTTTGGGTGACCCTCATATTACGTCAATTTATCAACGTCAGTTTGAAAGGGGGAGCTGGTTTCAGCTGGCGGACTGGAGCAGCTGTGACCCATTTTTGATCAATTGTTTGGTTTAAATCTGTTAACTTGGTCAATTTTGATACAGGTTTTCCGGCCTTCCAAGCCTTCTTACTTGGACAGACAATACTCGGCTTTATGGAATCTACTGTGACAGTTCCCTTGTCTATCTAGTAAGCTATCTCTTCTCAACCTACTATATATATAAAATTCTTGCTCCAAATAAAGACAAGCTTATCCAAGTTTTTTAATAATATTCAAGCTTGTTTTTTCTTTTCACTAAACAGAAGCTCTCTTTAATCTTTTCAGTAAATCAAAGCACCTACTTGATTTTGTCATGAAGACTAACTCAAGGATAGCTTTAGACTTTAAACCTTTTGTAATAAAGGTTTTCTCTGTGTCCTCTTGGATGTTATCCCCAAGAGTTTAACACAATATCTCACCTGGGAAGCAGCTGATCAATCCTGAATACCTAGACATTATTCTATTTAATTAGAAATTTACACACTAAATATATTTTCACATTAATAACCAAAAAATGATTCAAACTTGAATCAGGCACCATAGCAAACCCATAATTTCTTCTAGGCAATCCCAGAACCCTACACCTGAATTGTGCACTTGGAGGTGTTTTATAAATCAATCAGGCAGTGCAATGGCTTTTCACCCTATTTTTTCAAAATAGCAGCTTTAAACTAGTATTTGGGGGTTTAATTTTGATTAATCTTAGCTAATCTTCTTTAAACAGTCAATACTGTTAAAACTCTATAGTTAAATTGTCATTAATTATATTCCTAAGTATACATTAATTAACCTTCCTTGTCAGGAAGACAGGCATAGTGGGAGGTATTAGGTTGCTCAGGGAGGGGCACCACCGGGCCAGTGGGTAATGCCCACCATAGGATGGGTGCTAACTTGATAATATAGGAAACATATTTCCCAAGTAAAGACCAAGGCCCAGAGTTGGGCACAATAGAGTCCACTAATCCTGTCACCCTAGTGTAGAGTACTCCAAACAGTTGAGTGGACGTGGTCTCAGCAGCAGTGGGAGGTTTCATTGGGCAGTTGGGTTGCGGGGTTAAGGGGTTAAGGGCGTTTTCATGGGGACAAAGTAAGCAGGCAGATAATTTTACTTGTCTTTGAATAATCTTGGTGGCACCTTCTACCACTTTCCTTTGTGGTCTTTGTATTTGGTCTCTCTAGTCCTTGCCAAGGGGTCAGATATGAGGATGTTCTCCAAGTTAAACTCTGAGTAGGCAGGGTTGGGCAGGTATTTGGTAAAATGCACAGGTTCATAGGGGCTCCAGGGGGACGGTATAGTGCCTGAGGTGGATCAGCAGGTTAGTCTATGGAGGGGGCAGTTACCTGGCTGTCTACTTAGCCGGAGTTGAGATGAAAGATCACTAAAACTAGATAAGGTAAGATTTGTTCAAACCAAAGGCTCATAAAGCTTTATTATTGAAAATGACAATAGGGTCATCCCAATACCACTGGGGTTCTTGTACCAGGTGATTTTGCTTCTTTGCTTTTTTTGGACTTCAGGCCTGTGACAATTTGCTGGCAGGACATGGATCTTAGCTTTTGGTTTCAAGGGCAGTGGATCCTGGTTGAGTTTGCCCTGGTGAACAGAAGTGGTGATGTTTTATTCTGCTGCTGCTGTTCACTATATCACCAGATCAGGCCAATTACATTATCCATTCTTGACTGGAGACTGGCGGCAGCTGGTGATCATTGGCGGGGCTAGCAGTAGGCCTTGTTTTAACCTCCTTTGAGTAAGCTACAACTTCTGCATAGTTCTGGGTCTTTTATGGCACAAGGTTAATAGCAATCTGGTGATCATTTGGGGAATAATTCTTAAGAATCTGGAAGGTCTCAGAGTAATTCAACAACTCAGATTTGCAACTCAATGATTTGTTGGGTCCCTGTCCATCCTGGGTGACACAATTTGCCTTCAGAAGGTTGGGGTTCAATTATGAGGTTTCCAATGTTGATATTGAACTTCCAGTCTTAATAATTAACAGTCTGGTGGGTTTCTGTTCCTCCTGGTTGAGACAAGGCATCTCAGTGGTACAGGGTTTGGCCCAACTATCAGTCTGGCAGACTCCTGTCTACCCTGGTTGACACAGGGCATTTTCTGAGGGCTGGGGTTTGATTTCCAGGTTTTCAGTTCCAGTATTGAAATTTCATTCATGAAATTCCTAGTGAATTAACCAATTTACAAGACACCAAGTCTTTACTTGACACACTCAAGTACATTTCAGCCCTATGATTAAATCCTCATTAATGATATTCAAGGGTATTAATTAACCTTCAACATTAACAACTTGTATTTAAGAGACCTGGTCTCATAATATGAAAGGGTCAGATTATTCATTTAGTTCCTCAAATTTTTAGCCTAATATATCAATGAGTAGTCCATTACTATGCTGGGAAATCTCTCCAAAACCAATCATGATGTTTTTTAATTTGGACCTATGAAATTTATTACAATTAATCTACTTTGTGTAACCACAGCCAAACATGACTGTATTATAGACACAACTATTTTAATCATTCCTTAACCAGGAGTTTTCTGAGTGAGCAGACTAAAAAACTTCCTCTTCTAATTCTCTTGACCACATCCAGAATTCCTATCACTAGGAAAGTTCTGTTTCATAAAAGTAAGAATAGATGTTGAGAAAGTCTTTATTAACACAGAATAAAGATTCCCTTAGAAACCTTCTGTGGTCTAACTTTTTACAGGTCTTAACCTTGCCCTTGGTATTAGTCTTGTACATGATCTTCCTATGTTACAATATGCTTTTCCTTGGAAATCTTCTTATTTGCCACTGTTCTTGCGTCTTTTTGGTTTTTTTTCTCTTGAAAAGGGCTTTTGAACACTCCAGAAGACATCTTTTTATTTCAAACTAACCAGACTACAATTATTAATATGCAGATTAAGTGCTCAAAAATTTCCTGCTTATAACTGTAAGATTTCAAAAAGCCCCTTCAACTTTCCAGTCATCCTCTTAGTTATAGTGTCTTTTTATATATGTTTCTATCTTCAGAATTGCTTTCTCAGAATATTAAACTATTGGGTTCACTTTATTCTAAAATAAAATAGGCTTACACACTTACTTTCTTAAAAGCTTAAAGTATTGATTCACTATTTTCTCAATCATACTGTAAGCTACTGGCTTTCAACCAATTATATTTATCATTAAACATGCCCTAAACTCAATTAATGACTGAAGCACTTTAAATTTACATTCCTGAAGCTCCACTGCAATCCAACCTGGAAATCCATTTCCACCTCTCAAAATGCTCAAAGTATTAGCGCTTTTTTCACCAAAGCATTACCCTGTCCCCTGTTCCAGCTCTAGTCTTCCCTGAATTCAACCTCAACCATTTTAAATAGTAGATAAATATTTGGAATTTTATTCACAATCTTCTTCAACTTTACCCAAAATCTTTTCTCTCAGTAAAATCAAAGGAAAATGCCCCACCTTTCAAAACAATGGGGTCAACCCCCCAGAAAGGTTCTGAATAAACAGGTTTATGACCCGCAATCTAATTTCCAAGTGATCTGTAGCCAAATGTGGAAGTCAACTCAAATGTCCAGAAACAGAAACATGAGAAAATGGTGATCCCATACTGTGGATGCCGCAATTTAGCGCTTGACTCATTAACAGGATCAAGCCAACCCCTAACTATCCAGTCAAGTGATTATCAAAAATTATGTTCTTGATTTCCAAAATTCATTCACACTATATAAATAATGCCTCTAAATAAAGATATCCATCTAGCTTCTAATCCTTTTCCCTGTGTAATTCTGCTAAAATAGACAGTTAAACACACCAAAATAGCTTTTTATCCTGCTCTAATAACAAATTGTCTTTTATATCATAGGCTCTTACTAAGGAAACCTATTAGCTATAATTTCTTCAACATTCATATTTGATTATGCTCCTTCAAAAAAACAAGGCAAAAGAGTCCCCATTTTTATAACTCTGTAAACCAATTTTAAGAAACGTTGAAACATACCCCAAATCACTTTGCTCTGTTTTGTCTCTTACCAAACCACTTCAGAGAAATTTGAAACATTTCCTCTGAACTGTTAAAAGCTTCTCTTCTCATTATAGAATTCCACATAGCTATTAAACCACTTCTGAAGGCTTTACAGATGGCCTTCTTTCTAGCTTCCCTCTGGTAGTCCCCATCATTTAACATCTCAAACTCAGGGGAAAAGTCTGCACAAGTGAATCAATCTAGACTTGACCCCCATTAGTGACATACACTTAGGTCAGCAGAATCAATTATACCTCATGTGCTACTGCTTTTTTACTTACCCAGATGACTAGCTTAAATTTTCAGGCAGAAAGTACATTACTTTACCTTCCAGAAGCCTTCAAATATTTAAGTTATGCTTCTGTCTCTCTGGACAGTTACCCTAATGATGATTCTGGACTATCCATGATTTTCCAGCGACTTTAAGACTTAATTAAAGTTACTCTAAAGTGATTAGAAGAAGAAACATAACCTTTATCCTAGGTAAAACCACCCAACTGCATTTGCATCCCAGTTGGCATACAAATTTTAGTACTACCTCAGCACATTCATCCCAGGGAAGACCCCTAGATGTATTATCATCCAAGATATCCTCAGGATAGCTATAGCCCCTGGATAATCATCTCAGGGTATGAAAATTCTCTATACCTCTAAAGCACTAGAAAGGGACCACCTTATTAACAATCAGGGCAAAAGTCAAACCCCAACCATCACACTGGGCAATGAAAAACAACTATTTCTTTCTCTCAGCAAACCATTCTCAAACTGGACAACATCAGCTCACACCTGCAAAACAGCTTAATAGGTGTATCATTGCAGGGACCCATGGTACTGAGTATGATTTTTTCCACCCTATGATCAAGCAGTATCCAGAGTTATTACATGAGACTCTCTCAGGGTTGCTGTTCCATAGACAAATTGAAATTTTCATATAACTCAAAGTATGTCTGCCCAAGAAAAGAATATTTAAGAGATCACACTCAATAAATATGATGTGATGTGTAAAAAGCTAGCAGCAGCTCTAGAAAAGGGGCCTATTTGAACCTCATAGTCTCCTTATGGCGCTGCAGTCTTCTTTTTAGCAAAGAAGGAAGGCTCCTCAATTAGTGACCAACTATCAATTGTTATACAAAGTTATTTTTAAAATCCGCAACTCCTATTTCTAATTGAAAACAGTTTGGTGAATTGGGAGACACAAAATATTTCTTAAAAATATAAAATTCCCTGTGTATAATCAAATCAAATTCAAGGAGGAATACATTTGTAAACCCACCTTTGGAACCAAGTATGGATTCTTTGAGTGAGTGTAAAAAAGCTTTTGAATAACCAATATCCCCTCCAATTTTTCACCTAAGTAAATGAAGTGTTTGCTAAGCACATTAGTCAACATGTGCTTGTATATTTGGATGGAATGATTTCTGATAGATAATTAAAGCCCCATATAAATTTTGACCTGCATGAAGTAATAAAAACCCTCCAAGACAATTGACTTTCAGACAAATCCTCTAGATGTATGCTCTACCAGCAAGAGCTATCATTTCCTAGGCTACTTATTGCCAAAAAAAGTATGAGACCAGACCCCAACAAGTTCAATGCTATTTGCAGCACAAAATCCCCAGAACACTGGCCTAGAATCAGAACCTTAATTGAAGTGGTAGCATAATGCCATAGTTTTATTCTTGAATGCAAAATAATTGCAGCCCCATTCTTGCTTATCACATGTAAGAACACCAAATTTGAGTAGAACCCCATATATAGCTATAACTTTATAATTTTTTTTTAAAAAACTCACTAAAGCACCTATTATAAAATACTCTATGTGAGCAAGAGACTATCAATTAGAGACTGAAAATTTAGGATTGGTAATTGGAGAATCACTTGGAACAAAATCAGAGGAAGAGAAGTATCACCCTGTAACATAAAATCTCACAATCTTAAAAAGGGAAATGCTGCTACCTCATAAGAAAAAAGCTAGTTATGGTACACTGTCTCATCAGATGGCACTGTTATCTAGACTTACAAAAATGTTCATCTAACTAACAGACCACAATCCCCTTGTATACCTAAAAACACATAATAACCTTTCAAGGTGCCACAAAAATGGATATAACTAATCCAAAGGTACCCTAAGATATTCAAATACAAGACTAGGAAAATGTTAAAAGTGGTTGATGACCTCTACTTTTATAACTACAGCAATCTCATAGAGCCCTGGAATCAATACAAATTGGTGTTTCCTTGTTATTCATTATTATAAAATGGGTTTCCAATGCTATTTTGATATGGCCTGTAAATTGTGATAATCACAATAACCTGGTTGGGTTTGCTTTTGATTTCAATAGTTTTCACCTTTTTGTAAATGTTTCATCATAATATCCACACATTCCAGACTGTGCTACTTTGGTTAATCTGATCCTGATATAATTTCAACCCAGTCAGTCCCATTGTCTATCTATTTAGAAATCTCTGCTCTCACTCTACCATTTAAATATAATCTATTATCTAAATAAAGACAAGTTTATTCACATTTGTGTTGGCTTTTATATTATTCAAGCTTATTTTTTTCCTTTTACCAAAATATAAATTGAATTCATTTTGTTTCAGGGAATTAAACATTGGACCTCAAACCTTTTGTATTAAAGGTTTAATGTTGTTTTCTCTTTGATATCTTCCCTAAGAGCCCAAAACAACATGCATAATAAGAGAATGGGTTTCTCTGGGAATCACTGAGATCTTCTAAACCATGATGCTAAAAAATACCAGCTTTATGATTTTTATAGTGTTTTTGGCCAAAAATTGACAGATGGCACCAGTGTCTTTTATGTGCCTGCGCCATAAAGCATAGATGCTTTAAGATGTCACCTAGATATAGACCATAACAGATACTGTAGCCTTTTTGGGTCCCTCAAAACCAAATACATCTTCCATACATGTATGTAGATAACTTTGGGCTGACCAATCAACACAGAAACTGTGAAAGGGTTTCTAAGATGTAAACCCCTCCAAAATTAGCATTGCCCATTTTGTAGGCAAGCTTTTCAAGGTATGGACCCTAGACATTGTTTTATCTATGTCAGAAAGACTAGACACCAATAGTTATATCAAAAAGTAGTCAGGTATGTCCCCCACTAGTCTTTAGTGCAAGCAAACAACCAGAACATAGGCAATGATATATGTTAATTCATTGGTTAGAAATTTTTTTCAAATTTGATACACCACAGCCCCTGATCACTGATGGGGGTGAGGAACTTCTACTCAGAAATAGATAACAATACACCAGATAAACAGGAAATCAAACACAATTTCAATACACTGTATCAACTGAAGGCCAATAGAAGGGTCAAAAGGCTCAAATAGTCCCCAGTTGAGGTCCTGGTAAAATTTTCAATCAACAATCTCAGCAACTGGAAAAACTATCCCCCCACTACCTGATGGTTTTCATAGTAAAAAGGAACATTAAATTCAGAAACAGTCCTTATAAGATGACATTTTTTCATCAAACATGTGAACAAATTATCACAGAACTTCTTGGCTGTGTCAAGGATCTGGATGTAAAAGTATTCTGGCTGTTGCCCACACAAGTAGCATCCAGCCATTGTCTGATTTGGTGCCAATCCAAAAAGGTTCAACATTCCTGAATTAGCAGCCAATCAATATCCCTTAGCCTTTTCAGGTATTCAGCTATTCTAATCTAACTCACACCTTACTTCAAATCTTTGATCCAAATTGATTTCAGCCACAACAAAAACACAATATATAATCATATAAGAATATCCAATATAATTAATATTCTTCTCTAAACCTATCCCAATCTCCCACAAAATTTGCTTCACATCAGCTATTTATAATCACTAAGGTTGCTGACAAGACAACCCAAAGGTGACTGTCATCCATGTGACATAACCTGAACAGGAGGCTAAAAGTGTCAAGGCATGGAAAACTTTCTGTTTCAGCTGTTGTGGTTGAAGAAAAGATATAGATGCTGAGCCTGGAATGCTTCTAGCTTTAGCCTGAGAAAATGGGGCCTGCCATTACTGAAAGGTCTATTCTAACTGCATCTATTTGTTGTACAGGCTTGGAAAGAGGTGCAAGGACAAGGTCATGCACCACAATTGATTAAGGCTATTCAAAGCCAGGGTCCAACAGTGCAAAAGCATGAGGCTGGCCTAGGCCCAAAAACTCAAACATTACAGAGCCAGTGCCCTACCCCACAGCTTCCAGGAAGACAGGAACCCCAGGGGGCTAAGTGTTGCAACTAAACCAATAATAGTTTGGTATTTAAATTGAGGAAGACAACAGTCCAAATAGAAAGGAAAAGAATAGGAATAATATGTTGTTAATTGGAGAATAGTGTAATTAATATTCTCTATCAAGAAGTCACAAGTCCATCAGGGGGTGGCACAGTGGCAGGTCTGACATAAGGTTTGGGTTGGGAATATCTTGAGCGAGGAATCAGAGTGTTGAATTGGTTTTGCACCTAATTAGGATATATTGTCTGTAATTTGCAATTGCACCCAGATCAATCCATACTGTTAGTCGAATTATGGGGTTCTCTGCTAGTGTTTCTTATGAATTGTGAGATTTTTATCTGACAGGGAAGTAATCTTGGTTGCAACATAAGGGGGAAGTTGTTGTGACAAGCCAATTTTTAAACAGGTTGGATAGTCACCTGACTTCTGAATTGATGCAATCATTTTGCCTAATTTGGAAACTGTTTATTTATGCCACCAGCTGTAGCCTTGTTGATTACCATGGCTGGCAATCCACCTGTACTGCCCAGATAATATCATCCACAGGCTATCAAAAATTGACCTGGAGAAATCTCTTTCCAAAAGCCGTCTCTTGGTGGCCAATTGAAGGGTATAAACCCCTTTTCCTCTCTTAAAAGATCTCATCTTAAACTGATTACTTATTTTCTCTTTTTGATAACTGCATTCAACAGCACAGTTATGGCTTAGCAATGGGATCTCCAAAGATGAACTTGTTGGGTGAAATCTAAAGGCATACCTGATGTAAAATGATGATCTATATTGGGTACCCTGATAACCTAGTAGCAGTATGGAATAGATCAAGATCGCCAGGAAAAGAAACTTCAAGCTTGAGCCAAGATGAGGGATGGCTTTAAGTAGAACTATGCTAGAGGATAATGTCGTTCTCTTCAGGATGACTAGAGATCGAAAATCGATTTTATATCTGCTTAGGGGAAACCCCGTTCTCTAGAAAGGGTAAAGGGATTCCTTAACTGTAGTGATAAGTACAGCTTGGAAGCCTACCAGCAAGAAAGAAGATCTGGTGCACCAGATTTAAGGGAAATATCGTTCACAATGCTAGCCACACAGGGTTATCCCCGGTGTTGAGGGAACCTTCCGATGGAGAGATTAGAAATGGATGGGGGTGGGATTGATCCCCACCCATTGAGTTACCGCTATATAAGATCATTACCCATGCAGATATGAGTGTCTATTAGATTAATGGCAACACGGCATAAACGATCCATGTAAAAGCTTAACTTAATCTATATAAATTCGGATATGCCTTTCACCACTACACTTGGCTTCTTTACAGCCACTTACTCAAAGAAGCTCTACTTATTCTTGATTTCGGGAGTACTCGTAAATGAATCTGATGAGGTTAAAATCTGAACGAGGAGATCCCATGTGTTGAGGGTTGCCGACTCTGGTTATCTCTTTTTCAATCCCGACGATGTTTCATAAAAGAACTGGGCTGCATACCTCCATAGATGCCCTTTATTAGAAGATAGCTGGCGGGGGTGAACCTTTTTTGGTGAATTTAATTGCTTTCTGATGTATAAGCAAGCGCACGCAAATAACTTGCATATTGGTTTTTGTTTGAAGAGCCGGCGTAATGCTATAACTATGATATAGTACTTACATTTTTAAAATATAAATGTAAGATTTGATGCCCAAGTTCCACTTCCACTGTTATCACCAAACCTGATCTCCCAGATATATGAAGCTACCTATTTCGACTTAGTACTATACCAGGGTCGCAAGACAGTTCTAGCAGTAAGGCGAAGAAATTGTATTGTGGAGCCGGTGTGAGAATATCAAACCGATCTTATATCTACCATTTAATCATTAAGATTGTGTAGTTGAGTTTAGTAGCGCTAAATAAAAGCATCCTAAAAGCTTTAGATTTTTGGTGGGGATTCGGATTTGGGCTATACCTTTGCTATTCCCTACTACAAAGAAGGTTATATTTAAACCAGTTGAATATATAAACTGAAAGTTTGCAAAGGCAACCACCAAGCCTAACTTTGAAGGATACTTCGAATGGATACTTAAATTTAGCAAGCAAGCATTTTAGTAGCAGGACAATCAGCAACGGGGAAAGCATTCCAGATTTGTATAGGCGGCTTGGAGCTGCTGAGAAACCTTCTTGAAATGGCGGTGGCGGAAGTAGATGTATTTGAGTGCAGGAGCCGAGATGCACAGATCGCGCAAGAAGAAAACATCGGGGCTGGCGAGAACCTTGACGCAGAAGACCGTGCTGGATAGGATCGGGAGGGCAGGATCCCCTGGCCAGAACAGCTGGTCGTTTCTGGATCCAAAGTCCATCTCCAGGAGCTGCAGCTTGCCAAAGCAGCGGGATATCCAATTGCAAGCCAGGTAGTTCGAGGAGGTGATCCCCAATAACGAGACATGGGTGGCAGCGTATGCCCTGGTCGTCAATCTGAAGGCAGGATGGCAGTTGCCAATCCCCGAAATAGTCAACTTTTTGATAGTGCAGATGTTGGACAAGAGAAGCACTGCGGCGTAAAAAGGCAATCCAGAAATGTTAATGCTGAGAGTACTAAGGGTTGTGAATTCAATGACAAAGAGCTTAGTAAACTCTTTTGAGAGGTTGGATATGTTCAGCTCCCGCAAACCAGGAAACAAAAAAGATGTGTCGCCTGGCTCCAAGCACAGGTTGGCAATGTCAGAGACACAGCACTTTTCCAGGTTGGGGAACACCTGGCTGCTTATAAAGCAGGATCTTTTGCAATCATCGACATTGATCTTGAGGCTTAGGTTGTGCATGGATATAAATGGGGTCAATCCGCAAACGACAGACTTGTAAAAGTCGCAGTGGATGTACAGGTTCTCCAAATCCGGGATGGCGGCACAGATCAGGTTGCAGAAGTTCATGTTGAATTCAAAAAGGAGCAGCGACAGAGTCCTGAGGCGGGCCAGCGAAGGAAGCTTGATTAGCTCCATAAAACTCAAGTTGGATAGTTTTGTTTCGATCACGAGATAACGTAAGGAATCAAAGCAAGAAGTTATTCTTAATATCTGGGTGCTGTTTAGTCTTGATGAGAGGTGAAGGTACTTGATATGAGGCAGTTTCTTAAAGAAGATAACAAGGATATTGCCATTGTCCCCATCCTGGAACTCAGATAGTCGAATATAGTTCAGGTTGACGCATAGCTTCAAGACTGGATCAAGCACGTACATGTCAGGAAATATCTCAAGGGTGCGAATGTACGGAGCCATCTTCTTGAATGTTTCCTTGAAGCTTGGCAAATTTACCAAGTTCCGCGTTGACAGCTTGCCAAGCAAGTCCCACAAGGAGATATTTCGCCAGTACCTGCTGGCTGTCGAGAGGACAAGCCTCCCTTCACTACTCAACTGAAGCGAAACTTCATCGTGTATAAAATGCGGAAGGAGTTCAAGGGACATTTGCTTGGCCTGGAACGGCTGCTGGGTGGTTTTAGATCTAGCCATCTCGATCCGCCGATGCATTTCGATCTTCTAGATCCGGGGCTAGACCCAATTGAACCCCAATTTTATGATGAATCATGAGCATTCAGTCACGCTCCACCTCGGGGTTTTTCTCCTTTTAAATATACGAGTCCAATCATCTCAGCGATGACTCCATGATGAAGAATACTTTCAACCCAGTGACAGTCATATATCAAAAGAAGGCTCAGGTAATTTAGATGTAATAGGCATACATATGCTTAGATCGGTACAATCAAGCCTATCTAGCCAGCCGGTTAAATAAAAACATCAATCAATTTAAAAATAATTTTGGCTTTTTGGCCCTTTGATCGAAAAATATCCATTTGCCGATCCATAAATAGCTTAAGCTCTTCCATTCGGAAGTAATCTGACGCTTGCCAGGTATGCCAGTCTCAACTTTGCTTTCCTTTTTTGGCCTGACATCTCAAAACGACCCCTTTTTACGCTCAAAATCATCATGGAAAATCCACCTCATCCCTCAGCATCTGGGATTTATATCATCAGCTATCATTTCAAGGAAGCTTACTCGAAAACTAATCATCATAGCTGCCTCAATCATCATTGACTTTAACTTTTGCTTCAATTGTATGATAACATGTTCTATCCAGAATTAAAACAGTTATTAATCCTCAGATGCTGAGCTTATTCAACCTCCCTATAAACCAGATGTATCATTTAAAGGCATCAATCACATCATTGCTTCATGAAGGTAACCGTACTTGATCATTTCATTCAGCATCAATCAAAGAAATGTTCCTAAATTTTTAGCCCACCTCAGATAACATATTTCAAAAATATTTGAATACTTCAATACAGATTTAGCTTCAATCTTAAGTTCATTGACATAAATTTAAGTATTAATTTACGCACCTGAAGCTTCTCTTAAGACCTTCCCGGGGATATATCTCCTTTTAACAGTCGAACTATCTGATTTTTATAGTAAAGAGGCAGGTAATAAGAGTTGATAATAATAGCTTAGTGGCTAAAAATCAATGACTGCGTAGTTAGTTTTCAATATTTTCCTATTAAACTTGGTAAAGTTTAGTTATCCCCAGAAAAAGAGGAATACAAATCAAACCAATCAATCTTAATAGTATGTAAGGTCTCTGGTCAACAATAAAGCTAGATCCCAAATTTGACACTCTTTATTTTAAAAAATTCACAAATTATAGCCACGCTTTTTCAGTGTAGTTTTATTTTTGAAATAATTAAACTAGTTGCCCATAGTCCTCGAGTACATTTGGAGGGCTTTTCATGCCCAATATGTTCAAAAATGTCTATAACGCATTTATTTAAAATGTTGGATTATATTATTTAACATCTTCAAAGCTGCTACCAGCTATTGATGTCTATTCTAAATTGATTATACATCAAAATAGGCTTTGTTGGGTGAATTGAGCTTAAAATTCATTTTCCTCTTTAAATCCATTATTAATCTGAACTCTTTAAAAGAGAGGAAAATGATTATAGTTTTGCAGTAATCAGCTCCAACCTTTATTATGCTTGCTGAAGGCTCTTGACCAAATACTTCATTTCCTGATTTGAACTCTGAGCCTTAAAGTTTCAAGATGAAATTTTACTTGTAAAATTTGGAAATGGCAACTTCTCCCACTGAAATTCACATCGCTAAACTTGTGGTCCATTTATGATAAGCTGTAGACGGTATCACGATGACCCTTGGCATTGTATAGACGTATGCGTTTAATTTTTATGCTGCTTTTAGGGTATTTCTTACTTTAATTACTTTCCTATAGAATTCCGGTATCTCTAGCATTCTTTTATTTCTAGTCTATTTAAAAGAACTACATCCTGATAAAGTAAGCCTTATTGAATATAGCATTTTGCTTGATATCGATATGCTTACCAGGATGCCAAGTTTCACCACCGCATTCCAATATTGTCTGAGGTGAAAATCCTATAGAAATGCTAGTTTGGTTAATACCCTCCTCCAGTTTCTATGTTACCTGCCAACTCGAAATACAACAACCGACGCCTGGGATATATCTAATGATGAGCTTAATTTTCATAGAGTAAATCGGAGCTCTTTTAGCTATATTCTTAACTATGTTTTTTTATTTTAGTTATATACTTTTGCTCTCCGTTAGCCACCTCAGTCCTAAAATTCTACGCCATGTGAATCAAAAAACTATTTTTTGTAAAAGTAGCTCGAATATAGAGTTCAAACTTTAGTCATTATGACAATATCTTAAACTTGAAATGGCCAGAATATTCGTGTTATTTCTTTATAGATAGTGTTCTAAAAGAATATGGATAATTGTTCTAAAATGTTTTGCTGATTTCGGATTAAGGATCCTTCTCTTCTTGAGAAGAGTATTTGTGGCATAGAAGTTACAAAAGGTTATTTAGGAAGTTTGACTCGGAGAGCCAAAATATAACCCCTATTGATTTGTATTGGGAAGTTGTGTTTAAGTATGGCATGTTCCGTCTGAAACCAAGGTTCGGTCCCTTGGAACGGTTTCACGATCAAACGACCCCTCCATCCGGCTTATCCCCTGCTAGAAACCGAGATCTCCGCCAAATACAAGCTTCTTTTCCGCGGAAGCTTTCTAGATCTTTCTAAATAAGGTATGTGGCTAATTTACCCCCGGTTAAGCGCCCTATCATTACCATGATACTTTGAGTTTGAGCATACACTCAAATAATTTTTTAAAATGATAAAGCTATCATATGATCCGCTTTATTCCCCAATTCTACAACTCTGCTAGCATCACTTTTGTAATAATAAATAAAGTTTTTGTTTTAGCAAGCTAATACCAGCTTTAATTACTGTTATAAGTTCTGGTAATACAGCGGCCTTTTATGTTTGGGGTCGATTTCTAAGCGTTATCCTAAAAACCTTTGATATAATCGGCCTTGCTTAGCCTCTAGATGAAGTTTTTCGGGATATCGCAGCCTGGGCGCCGGGGATTCACCTTCAAAACTTTGCTGCTACCTATTTCATGTGGTAAGACACCTTTTCAGAGCATGGTTTAAACTATAAAGTTTACAGAGTAGCAAGGCTTTTTTTGTTGCACGAAAAGGTAACGAGGTATATTGCTCATATTACTTATTTGACTGCTGGTGGAGGTAAGTGCGTTTAATCTGGGAATTTTAGAGCTTTAGAATCCATTTTAGATCCGAAACCTAACCGTTTGCCTTTGCGGGTAGATTGCTCTTCTTGTCTATGGCAAAGGATTTGCCATCTTTGACTTGTCCCTGCTGAAGAGTTTATTTATCCTCTGGGGCAATATGTGGCAATAAAAGGTAGTATGTAACATAGTGATATCGTTTAAGCTGTGGTGGATTGGATGTATTAGAGATGGACTGTAGTACTTTACTGTAGGGATTTAAATGCACTGAGTCTGGCTCTGATACCGTTTGGTTATTTTCTCTGTTAGAAACTCCAAAAGAAATATTTTGTGTCCCACTATTTTCTCGCATATATTTTATTTTTTACACAGTTATTTATATCCTTCTGACGATAGTGTTAACATTAGAACCTAGCAACTGTTGCATATCTGCTGCAATTAACATTTGGTGTGAACATGATATAGATGCTAACCATGCTTTGCTATACGATCTTTACCCACCTTTATTATAACCAATTGAAAAGGTAAGATCCATTAACTTTATCTCTACTTCAATAAGTATAAGCTTTTTTAACTGAAGAAATTATTCTACCTTTTTTTTTCATTTCAGATTTACATAAAGATTATTTATTCTTCTTCACGTACCGTAGAGCTATATCGCGATTCAATCACACCGAGATCCCTGAGACAAATTAAGCAATATATCTTTTTTGAAATAATTTTATTTAGTATACTTTATTATTAAGTCAAAAGTAAAATTTACATAGCTTGTTATTTATTTTTATCATCTTCAATCCTAAAGGGGAACTTATGTATATGTACTCTGGACTTAAATCTTACTTTATTACTTTTTAGCTGGTTTATGGATCCCTAGTGTTTGAAAGCCTCTTCCAAATGAAGGTTCTCCTTATGAGGAATAACATTTTGTGACTTTATTGTATGGATTGGTTGTACCCATTAAAGTTTAACTTAAAATAAAATTTATTCAGGTAGCTGGCCAGCTGTGAACTTTTAGAATATCTGAGTAGGTTTATGTGTATATAACAATGTAATATTTTTGGTTTGTTACTTAGTTTGCAAGCTAGGCAGCCAAAAAGCTGGTCAGCTATCCTTGTTACTGTAGATTGAGAACCTAAAGGTAAAAATGCAGGATTGTCAATTTTTTTGCGTGAACTCACCAACTTACTGGAATACTTTTCATCCTTTTTTATAAAAAAAGTAAGTTTTTCTGGGATGGAAATTACTCTATTAAGTTGGCAAGTTCACGCAAAAACAATTTGACAATCCCACATTTTTACCTTTAGGTTCTGAATTTACAGTACTAAACAACTAGAGTGGGATAATCTTATTGTGTTTTATTTGTTTGGTTATCAATGGTTTTGACTTGAAGTTGTAAAGCTACACCTTTAACCTTGCTAGGTTGTGCTCAATCCTAGTAGGACCAAATATTTTTTAAAGATTCAATATTTCAGTTTTTTCTTATTGAGCCCAAAAAAGGTGCTAGGTTGCTTAGAGCTCACAAAATAAAAATGTAGAGAGATATCCAATATTTCAATGACAATTTACAAGGTAATGGATGCTATTAAAAATAATAATAATAACTTGGTTTAAATATGTATAAAAGATATATTTATGCCATGGTGGGGTAGAGTAAGAGCTTGTTGTAATCAATCAACTGTTAAGCTACACCCAAATAAGGATGACATTACCAATGAAGAGGAGAATAGCATATTTACTTGGAGATGATAACCTTTTTAGAGAAAATATATTAAATTGTAGCATATTAGCGTGCAGAGGTACATGAGAAAGACTTTGATTTGACTCACTGCCAAGGAGCCAGCAGCATGGATGGGTCCACACTCACCTTTGCAAATTTCCAGAACCACTTCAGTAGGGGAGGAAGATTTCCAGAATTTTAGCGGCAAAAGTGCAGAGTCTAACAATCTTGTTATTACAAATCTTATGGGGAGAGATTATGTGGTGCTTGATGGTTTAAAGGTATGGTTCTGGTAGCTGAGCAGAAAACAGAGGAAACACAACAGGACTAGTATATTCTTACTCAAAAGAACCTTCTTATGCTGGGCTCTGCAAGAAGTCTAAGAATTGTAAATCTGGTGTTATATATTCAATATTTTCATTAGGGTTCTCTGGGGGCTTTTTATAGCTGGCATAAGAGGGGAAAGAGGAGGAGTGAGTCATCCTGACTACTAGGGCCTGAACTTGGCATGACCTGAGCTATTCTTGGAGGGCTGAAACATCTTGGAGAATATTCAGGAAATAAAGTGTCCATATTGGCAACAGCACCCATGTTAACAGTGGACATGTCAACACTATAGTAAAGTGAAAATTTGGTTTTTAATAATATTGTCTTCTGAATGACAAAACTTTTATTTGAAATACCACTTTAACCTGAACATGTATAATACTAAAAAATTAAAACTAATAAATTATACTAAATTGACCTCAGATAGCACTAAGTGCAATAAAAACATATCACTATTAATAAGAATAAGGAGATATAATATATTGTTTCTCAGTTTACTATATAAAAACTACTCTTCACTATAAAAATATTTTTTATAACCATAAAAAAGTAAGTTCCAATGAATAAAATATATATATTATATATTATAACAACTACAAAATATAAGAAAATCCTATATTTAGTTTATTATACTTTTATATAAGCACAACTGAAAAGATATCATAATTTAAAGATAAATTAACAATATATAAGATATTTATTACAAAACCACATTGAAACTGTATCTGAAACTTACCATTTATACCTAAAAAGATTATTACAATCCAAATAAATAAATAAATAAATAAAATGTAAAAGTTAAAATATTAAGGCAAAGCCAAGCAAGGTTTATTGGGCTAATTAAACCCATCAGCAATAGCAGTTGCCACATCTTTGAGGCACTTTTTTTATTTCAGCCACCTTATACTTATTCCTGGCCACTTTTTATACCACTTCCTGGTACTCTGGTCCTTATTCTTCTTCTGCTGCTTTGTAGCCACCTGGTTGACCAGGTCAAAGAGCTTAGAGACATTTCTGGCCTGCTCCTCCTGCAGCTTGGCAAAAACTTGTTGAACTTGGGATTACCCGAAATTTTTCTTCAGGTGTTTGTGCCAAACCTCCAGGCTAGAGATGTGTGACTGTACAGCAGTCACTATTGAGTATTTAGCCAAATAAATACTCTGAAATATAAATTTATCTCTGTTTTCTGATTATTGCATGTAGATAGGTTGGATTGGAAGTCTTAAGGTAAAGATTCCTAAAAACTGGATATCTAGGTTCAATAAAAGAACAGAAGGCAAGATTGGCTGAGTCAATCTGGGAGACTGGGTGTCTCAAAAATGGTTTAATTAATTGGGAAGATTAATGAATAAATACATGGGATATAATTAATTAGGATTTAATTATATTGGTTAAATTGCCTTGACTTTATAAAGAAGTTTGGTTAAGGTCAACCATAAGTAAAACCCCAAATTTTGGGTTAAAAGCGCCGCCGCGCTGCCTAATGGATTTGAGAAGCGCTGAGGCGCCACTATCAAATTTTTTCAGGCGCTGGGGCACCGCCTGGGATAGTTCCTGGGCGCCGCAGTGGCGCCTGGTTTGAGTTTCAAAGTGTTTTAATGGGTTTTAAGGCAAAAACCCATTAAATGTGAAGATAATAAAATAAAGGCAAGGATACCTAGGAATTCAGGGTTGATCAGCTGGTTCCCAGTTGGAACATCAATAGCTGAGTTTTGGGATGTTTAATCCACAGGGTTTTGGCGCCAGGAGCTGAGGAAGCTCCATGCTGAATTGGTACATTGGGATGAATGAATTCAGGTGACTTCTTCCCAGTATGGGCTGATTCTAATAGGTTGAGAAATATTGCTGATCTTTTAGGTAAAGATCTAGGTTTGGATGACTCAAACGTCATAGATCACATGAGATGAATTATAGGTTGATTCAGGAGCCAGAGGGGGTTTCAGCCAAATATGCCCTGAATGGTATGTAACCAAAAACAGCTCAACTTTAATAAAGATATATTATCAATTTTGACGCTTTCCCCTCAACTACCTTTTCAATTATTATGTCTTCTTTGTTAAATTTTGAAAGGGCCAAATTTGGAGTACTTTGCGTGGAAACCGCTGAAGCCAGAAATGAGGTTCCTACAAGTTTGTTGGAGGAAGCTTGGGCAAGCTTGGAGGTCACCAAGACTGTGCCTGAGGAGTCCTTAGTGGAAGTAAAGGCTGCGTTTGAAGAGTTATACTCCAATTACTTTGCAAAAGAAGGGGCTCCTGCCCAAGGAAACCAAATCTATGCGTGGGATTCCTGGAACCTATTAGTAGGATGGGATAAAATCTTACAGCAAGTGAAAGCAAAGGTGAATTATGAAATTGAGGCTTTAAGGGCAAGAGAGGAAAAGAGTGTTGAGATCATGGCCCATTGGCAGGATGATAAAAAAGTGTTGTTACATAAAATTGCCTCCCTGGAGACAAAGCTCCTCCAAGCTTTGTCAAAGAAAGGTAAGGGCAATAAGAGTCAGGGCAGGATAATGGTAGGATGTACTGGTTGGACCTGGATCCGCCACAAGATGACTTCATCTCTCTGTTCAGGCAGGCGTTCTAGAAGTTCAAAGGGGTAGTGGTCCATCTCTTTCCTCTTCTGGCAGTCATCTTCTTGCCTACCCACTGCTGCTCAAAGTACTCAAAAGATTCCTTGAAGATACTGGAGTACTTTTTGACATACACATCATCCTGTATGGCCTTAAAGACAAGCCCAGTATGCTCAGGCTTCAAAAAAGCCAAAGCAGAAAGCTAGCTCATGACAAAGTGATACTTACATTTGCTATTTTTAAGTTAATTTTCAGAAGGCACCTTTTTTTCTTAAGATGCCTGATAAGGGCCTGTCTAAAATGAGAGAAGAAGCTCTGAACTTCTCCATTGAAGGTGATCTTAAAGTATCTGAACTGAGAAAGCTCAAATTCCATTATTATAACCTTTTGTTCAAGTGAGTGCACATGAGCTAACTGCTCACCAGATTGGGAAAACCCATTCTTTTCAGCAGAGGAAAGTATCACATTATTCAATGAATCAACCAAAACATAGTCTGTTTATGTTAAGGGTAATATAACAAGTGCCTGATCTCCCACTTCTTTTTCTGTGTTTGCTATTCTATGTCTGTAAACTCTTTTTATTGAGCCTAAAAAACAATATTTGAATCAAGGTCTATTGAGCATAGAGCTCAGTCTTTACTTCTGCGGCTAATAATATATTTAAAGCATTTAAGAGCCACTTTCCTCCCTTTGGCAAGGCGCACAAAACCGGTTGTTTTGTTGCCCAGGCACTTTCTAATGCCATTACTCCACTGCCTCTGTATGACAAGTCCTTCTTTTGGTGCCTCTTTCCTTTGGCAATATTTCCCCCACCCCCACTATATAACCTTCTAACATATTGAATAAAGAACCAGTTTTGTCTTATCATCTTCTTATATTATTCTGTACTTATCCAGGCTTTCACTATACCACAACAGGTATAGAATTAAGATAAAGAAGTATTAGACTAACTATTTATAGAAATTAGCACCCTGCCTGCATATTTTACAGCAGAAGGGTTTGCTCAAATGGCGTGAGTGGGAGGGGGAGCTGGTTGGTGGAAAGGGAGCTCAAAGCATCCCAGACAATTTTAAATGCTCTGGTGTAGAATTCTGTCTTGGCATCAGGAAGGAGGAAGAACACAAGAGGGACAACCTGGTCATTGAACTGTACATAAAGTATCTAAAGCTACTTAAAGATGGTTTGTAGGTAGAAAATGTGCCATCTCACAACCAAATAGTAGAAGTATTCAGCTGCTCTAGGCTTTTAGTTGTGGTGTAGGCTATTATCATATACTTCCTTTCCTGCCCATTGTCATGGAGAAGGAACATCTCTCCATCTTCTGTCTTATTGAGAGTATTGGAGAGGACCAGGTCCTTGAAATTCTTGGCTTTGGCCAGGAGATTTGAGCTTACTGCTTATTAATTAAAAACTTAATCAACTGATTGTGGGTTGGCAACCTCTTCAAGTTGGTAGGGGAAATGTACTTGCAAGCAAGTCCAGCCAGCTGGACTGGCAAAAGATCTTTGGAGGTGGGCATCACTGGACAAGATACCACTTGTGGAGGCAGGTTATGGTCATGTTTATGCAGTGTGCAGGTATGCTTGCCCTTGATGATTTGTGCCTTGTCCCAGCACTCAGTGTTGAGCTGCACTGGGCAAGAGCGGTCCTTGCAGGTGAAATGCTATATCTTAGAGCCCCAGCTGGCGTTGCTTCAAGAAAATATGTGCCCATTGGCCACCATGGCCAGCCCACCTTTACCGCTCATGATTGGGAGATTATTTGGGCAGGTAGGAAGGAACCTTAAACTTGCCATCATTATTACAAATTTTTTGCCAAAAGAGGATCTCAAGGGCCAACAGGAGCATGGCAGAAGACAGTTAAGTAATCAGGGAGAGGCTTTGAGTCATCCCCAGATTATCTGGTACCAGGGGAGCTTCTGGTGAGAGAAACAAAGGGGGATTTTCCTGGTGGTCCTAATGTGTGGGAAACTTATCCCTGGGAGGGGACTTTTTTGTGGTGTGAGATTAGGCTAAATGACCACAAATAATCAGGCTAATCATTGCACACAGATCTTAATCAGTTACACACCATATTATCACTTGGTTATCATTTAATCAAGTGTAGTAATTATACACTGTATAATCATTAGTTTATTATAATAGATATGGCAGTCACACACCGTGTAATTGTTAGTTTATTATAGTAGATGTTGCAATAATACACCGTATTAACACTGATCATCATTCCAATGTGTACTGATTGTACGCTGTTTATTACTTGCTTTATTATAATTGATGTAACAATTATATACCGTATAAATGTTAGCCAACATAGTGATTATCATTGATTCTATGCCGTATAACCTAAATATCATCTATCACTCACCTCCCAATCCACGCTACTTGATGTTGTATCAACCCAGCCCCACACTACCTGATGGGCTTTTATGCTCATATCAATCAAGTGATATGTAAAAGATCAGGAAATACCAAGTTTGGGTCAGAGCTACACAGCAGATAATTGGGTTTCTTATTGGTTTGGGTCACCATTACACAGCGGATAATTCACGGGTTGATACTGGATTGAGTCTGCTATTATACAGCGTATAATCCCTAATTTGACTTGTTGCATTAATAAGCAGAAGACTTGCCAGCCAGAAAAGGATCACTGATTAAGCCCAACAAATGGAATACCAAAATTCCACCTTCCAATGCTGGAAGACAGATTAAGGACCATTTATAAGCGTCAACTAAATACGGTGTAGTTTCCCAGCGCAATAATAGGCGTGTAAGATACAGCTAATCAATAAATGACAGTAGGCTAGCTCAAGAAGAGTGTAGGCTGTAGCTGAAGTGCCATGTACGCCTGCAAAGGCCAGTAGCAACACACATGCCAAGGACAGCCAATCAGGATAGGTGCAGCTAGAAAAGATGAATCTATTGCAAAGGTAACCGCTGAGAACTGTCTGAAAGGACAAGAACAAGGGTTGTTGCAGTATATATTGATACAGACGCATGAAAGGATAACAACAAGCTCTTATTTAGATCTGGATAGATTGCAGCTGCTGGCTAGATTGTATTCCAGCTTCAATAAACATAATTATCTTCAAAGTTCTATTCTATTGTAGTCTGTAGTGCACTTGCATAGGATTAGGTGGAGTACATTGGCAAGGCTAACATCTATCTGTAGCTTTGAGCATATCAGCAATAACACAAGTTGCTCAACATTGGTGCTCACTCAAAATTGAGCCTCTGCTAATACCACAGGAAACTGCCCCCGCCCGCCAAGGATTGTCCTTGGCCCTGCCTCCGCCCAGCTTTATTGTCAAGCTGGGTACAAGATATAATCATCAGACAGTGAGAGTGCTCCTGTCTTTTCTGTGAGCAACCCCGTGGTTGTTCACCCTCCCACAACTGTCCCTTTAGTTGTGGCCCCGTTGCCCTCTGTCCCTCAGGGCCCTGCCTTTGTTGGTTCATACAATTGCACGCAGATTTTTGCGCTGGCCAAGACTTTACTTTCTGGATTCCACCTACGTCCCTCTGATTGTCCTGACCAGAATCTGAGCATATTCTTCCACTACCAAGACCAGGAAACTTGCTGGCAACTCTACTGGCTCTACTGTAACACATCATTCCAAGTTCTCCAGGAGCGCCTTGCTGGTGGAGATCACGCCTGGTGTACCTCACTGGCTTTGTCTAGCCCTCCGTGAAACAACTTCAGCTAGTTGCCGCCCACCATAATCTCAAGCTTCTGTCCCTGGGCAACACCCTCCTCTCCTGTTGCTGCAACTGGGCTGAGCAATGGGCCACGGCTAACGCCTCCTTTTTGGAGATGTGTTCCATGGTCCTGGCTAATCAGTCCATGGGGGAATGTGCATGCACATATTGATGAACTGATTGACATCTTAAACACAAAGTTCAGGGCCATGGTTCATGAAGCAATGGATGCACCTGGAGCTTCTCTGGCATGGCTGCAGGACGTCCACAAGTTCTGTGCTGAGTCAGACAAATTCAGCATGAGAATGGCAGACAACATAACCACCATGAATCAGAATGTTATTGCCCTGGAAAAAGAAGTAGAGCAGCTTGGCTCACAACTCCACCAGTTTGAAAAATATTTTCTGGACAACTTCCAGAGACTAGAAACAAAAGTTGACAGCCAAGTGAAGGTATCCTGCTCATCTACGCCAAAGCCGCTACCTTGTCTGTACAGTACAAAGATTTCAACACTAGAGACCAGAATACCAACCTTGGAGAGCACAATCAATGGATACAAAGAAGAGTTTGCCAGAGCGCATGAGACCATCATGGCTCTGCAAACAGAGCAGCTGATCCTGAGAGATGCTGTGTCACGCCTTTCTAAAACCACTGCAGCATAGAGTCTGAGCTCTGCCAAAAAAGCCGGCAGATGGACAACAACAATGTCCACAACCGCCTGGATAGAATGGAAGCTCAGATCCAGCTAATAGAAAAAAAGGCTGCAAATGTGTCTCAAGCAGCCGGCAAACATCATCCTCAATGCGTACAGACCACTATAAAGACGCCGCTAACACCTCTGAGGAGGAAGGGGAACAGCCAAACAGGGGGATTTCTGAGGTGTTCATAACCCTTCCCTCTAGAGAGCCCTTCAAGCCAAAGGCCACGCCTAGGGCTAGGCGTAGCTATACAGCAGATAGGCAGTCAACTGCCTCCCCCCGCCAGCCCACCAAGCCTACAACAGTGAACAAACAATTCAAACCTCTGGACCTCCCAAAATTTGATAAACAAGGGAACATACATTCCTTCCTGAGACTCTTTGAGATGGCAATGAGGGGCGCTAGCAACCACCAAAAGGCAACCATGCTCATCACTACATTAGACGCAATCAGCGTCAACTTAGTAATGCCACACCTACCTGCAACTGACTGGACGTACCAAGAGGCTAGACAGGCTATGATGGAGGAGTTTAGTGGAGAGGATAACCTCTTCACCAGGAAGTCCAAGTTTGGTGCCATAAATTTTGCTCCAGGCAAAACTCTGCAGGAATTTGCAGAATGATTATACCATGATGTGTTGGTGCTCTTTGGCTCTGGCACAGTCTCCACCTTTGATATCAGTGCTGCAATGAAGCAGGCCACTCAACCGTACAAAGAGCTTCTAGAGCAATGGCCCCTGCCTATGCCAAAAGCAAGGACATGTCAGAAATTGTGGACTGCCTCTGTAGTCATGCCAAAACGTTTGGTCCTCCCAACAAACCCAAGTCCAAGCATCCTAAGCCAACCTACAAGAAACCCTGCTTCCAGAAAAAAGACTCCGCTAAGTCCTCTGCACACTCCCTGACGTGAAGGGTCCTTACTGCATTGCCTGTAACACAGCAGGACACTGGAAATCAAAGTGTCCAATCAGCTCCAAGAAGGTACATGTGGTACAATCCCATTCCGCTAGCACAACCAAGGGAAAAGCCAAGGTGGAGTAGAAGAGGGAAATTCTACCTCCACCAAATCCCTCAATGTTCCCATTGAACCTGGCCCCAAAGACCACTGTCCCAATGAGCTACACAAAGACACAATACATATAGTTGTAGTCAACGACCTGTATGCAGTGACTACTCAATCCCAAAGCAAAGTCAAGCAAGAAGAGGCCGCCCTGGCTGAAGTCTCAAAGCCATATGCAGCCCAGTTACATGATACCAGGGAAAATTGTTGCTCACCATGCTCCAATATCACCATAAACTTAAAGTCAATCCAAGTAGCTTTTCCCCTGGAGGAACTTAAGTCCACATACCCCAATGTCTGCAAAAGTCTTCTCTGCACCTTGGAGAGCAATGAGGAGAATGGTATACATACATTAAAAAGCCTTGATGACTCTTATATTGATTGTACCTACATTGACATATTGGTTAGCAAACATTGCATTTGAGCTATAGTGGATAGTGGCACTCCATTTAATATCATCTCCACTAAGATGGTGAAGAAATTGGGTATAGTCCCAGATGTGGACTATAGATTACCCTTTAGTACAGCTGGCAAGGAACCCACATACTCTGTGGGAGCATACAGCACTCTACCTATGTGATTTGGCTCCATTGTGGTGTCTTCCCCCGCAGTTGTTTTGCCAAACAATACCTACAATTTCTTCATAGGCACCTCCTTCCTGGTGAAATATGGTGCCATGACACATTGGGGTCTCGCCACCTTTGAAATCCTTGGTCAGACCTTACCCTTGTTCTTCAGTAAGAAAGGTCAAGACACTGCTCCCAGGCCCTGCAAATATGTCAATCTGGCTTATGCCAACGGAATTGTCCCCATAGAATACAAAATTGCCGGAAAACACAGGCATAAACCTCCTACACAGATCCTGAAACATAAGGGTATTCCGCTGAGGACTAGGTCTGCATTTTCCCTGGAGCCTGGACATCAGAAGATTGCAGAGACTGGGTTGTCTGTGGTTATCCCTGAAGGGCTATATGTGGAGGTCATCAAACCCTGTGGCTGCTCTTGCTTTGAGCCTTGCATTGTGCTGTGCATTGTTACCCCAGGCCAGCAGGAGATACACTTTCTCTTGGACAACCTCACAAAGAAGACACTTTTTATCAAGAAAGACCAAGTGGTAGGCTTCTTACACTTCTACCCTACGGAGGAACTATCTGAGGTTAAGGGATTTGGTAATTCAAGGAAATGGGTATACCAGATGAACCTGGACCAGCAGTCCATCTGACTACCCCCTTAGCTGACCTTTCCTCCCTTGGTCCTGAGGAGCAAGCTTGGGCATCTTTGCTGTTCAAAAAGTACCGCTCAATCTTTGCGGAAAGCAACCATGATCTGAGTTGTGCTGAAGGAGTAACCCATCACATTGATACAGGAACCACTCCTCCAATCTGCATGCGCCCCATACAACAATTGAAAGCAAAACAAAGAAGTTGTCTCAGAAGAAGTCAGCAAACTGCTGAAACAAGGCATGTTGGTCCTATCCAAAAGTCCTTGGGCATCTCCTATCCTGATTGTCAAGAAGAAAGATGGCTCTAACCAAGTTGTCACTGACTATTGACACCTCAACAAGGTCACCAAAAAGGACTCCTACCCCTTACCTCGCATAGATGACGCATTAGACCGCCTTGGGGGTGCCAAGTACTTCTCTGCCATGGACCTCATATTGGGCTACTGGCAGGTTGAACTACTCCCCAAAGAATAAGAAAAAATGCGCCATCATAAACTCATAAGGACTATTCCAACCAACAAGGATGCCGCAAGGGTTATGTGATGCTCCTTCAACCTTTCAGCATGCAATGGACACCATCCTTGGTGACCTTAAAATCTCCTGTGTCTTAGTATACTTGGACAACATTAATGTTTTCTCCAAGACCTTCAATGAGCATCTAGCTCACTTGAAAGAGGTTTTCAAGAGGCTAGCAGCCACCAATATTAAGATAAAGCCGCGCAAATGCCAGTTCTTCAAGGACCAGTTAGAATACCTGGGATTTGTTATAGATAGCCATGGCCTGTATCCCCAACCCGCAAAAACCAAAGCCATATCTTAGATGAAGCAACCTGAGTCAAAACGTGATATACAAGTATTCTTAGGAATGGTTGGTTATTATTGACGCTTCATCCCCTGCTTTGCAGCAATTTGAGAATCTCTCTTCCACTTGCTGAAATTGGGAGTTGACTTTGTGTGGAGTAAACAATGCCAAGGAGCCTTTGACAAGTTACGCTTGGCCTTGTCAAGCAACCCTGTTCTGATATACCCAGACTTTGACAGACCATTTGTGATCCATACCAACGCCTCACTTACTGCAGTTGGGGCTGTACTATCCCAACTTGACAACAAGGGACTCAAACACCCTGTCGCCTATGCCAGTAGGACACTAAACATCCACAAACGCAACTATACAGTGACAGAGCACAAATGCCTGGCAGTCATCTACACATGCAAACAATTTTGGGTCTACATCCATGGCGTACGGTTCACAGTGGTCACAGACCACGCATCCCTAGCTTGGCTCCAGAGCCTCAAGGAACCAGAAGGCCAATTTGCTCAATGGACGTTGAAACTACAGGCCTTGGACTACAAGATCCTTCACTGCCCTGGCAGCAAGCACCAGAACTCAGATTGCCTTTCCTGCTTACCCACTGTGTCCCTGGTGAGCCCATTGGCGGATCAGCTGTACCAGAAAATGATGACTGGGAAGTTTAGCAATGAGCCCAAAAAAAGAACAGCATATCCTACAGGACCTTCAAAAGGATACAGCACTACGCAATGGTATGCTGTAAAAGCTAGTAGATGGTAAGGAATGCATATTCCCTCCTCCCTCTGAAAGGACAAGCATTGTTACAGCTGCTCATAAGGCAACAGGTCATGGTGCCTTTTGGAAGACCAAAGAGATCCTGTCTTGCATCTACTTCTGGGAGGCAATGAACTTTGACATTCAGGAGACAATTGACTGCTGTATCAAGTGCCAAGGAAATAAGCCACTACAAAAAAGCACAACTTACCAAATGGTGCAACCCCATTTTGCCTGGCATACTGTGTTGTTGGACGTAGTGTGACTACTCCCATGTAGCAGCTCTGGCTTTTGTTATGTGATAGTGGCTATAGATCACCTAACTAAGTGGGTGGAAGCCCAGCCTCTAAGGAAAGTTGATGCCCCTCCCACTAAAAAATTTGTCTTGTATGCCATTATACTTTGCCATGGCTTCTCCCAGTTCCTACTCTCAGATAAAGGGACCAATTTTACGGCCTTAGTAATATTGAGAGTGAACAACCTCATGGGAGTCCGTGGAGTACTCTCCACTCCATACCACCCTGAAACCAATGGGATGATGGAACGCGTCAATGGTACCCTAGCCCTGATCCTCCAGAAATTAGCTTCATCATGTACATCCTCTTGGGAAACATACTTAGGAGCAGCGGTGTTTGCGTACAACATTTTGTTGCATTCCACCACTGGTGTGTCCCCTTTTAACTGATGTATGGTTGACACCCTACCATTCTGCCTGTCCTGTACTTGGCCACAGGCAATCCTGGGCAACTTTTCTACAATCAGTACCTAAGACAACTGGCTGACACCCTCATCAAATTGCAGGCATCTGCTTTTAGCAACACAGCTATCAAGACCCAAGCCAGATTTGAAAGGGACTCCGCTAATAGGGCCCCATTGTCCTCTTTTGAGGTAGGGGAGGGGTTCAATACTGCAACACCAGAGGAGCAGGTAGATCCCACAAACTAGAAAAACTATGGGTAGGTCCCTTTGAGATCATAGAGAAGATCTCACCTGACGCCTACACCATCAAGGATAAGGATAGTGGACGCATATTCAACCGCGTACACACAAAGTTCCTTTGCCCATTCCGCACCCCAAAGGAAGGGCCTAATTAAACACTATCTTAACTTTCCATAAAAGAAAATAACATAAGTAATATAGGCACATTATATGATTCATGACAGGGAAAATAAAAGAGATAAAAATATGTAAAAAGATATAAAAGATATAAAAATATAAAAAGATATAAAATATAAAAATAAAATATAAAAAGTTCATTATATGGAAAGAGGACTTAGTCCTACAAATATTTATTGGTGAGTGTCCTCCTCAGGCTCTTCAGGGACATTGTGGGTGGTAGCCTCCACATAGTCACCAAAAGCGTTGGTGGCCACCACCTGGTAGAGAAAAGCATTGTTTTGAAGCCACATACATTGCGCTTCAGAGGACAGCTGTTCCCAGTGCATAATGGGTGCACTCAAGGCCAGCTCCCCATCTGCAAGGCACCCCAGTCCACACTTGATTGGGAAGCATGCCCCAACACCAAGCACACCACAATGAACCCCTCAGAGGAATAATCAACCAGAAGACCCCACTGACAGTACAATACTTCACAACAGTAGTACTCCAAGATGGCCTGAATTTGACCCAAGGAGCCATGAGGAAGCAAAGGCTTCAGGACCAGGAATAGGTTACCTAAAAAAGCCATGTAAGGGAGATACCAGGAAGGATCCCCAGTCTCCAATATCTCCAAGGTAATGTTAATAATGTTAGCCAGCCGGTTGTGCTGGTTGTCAGCTTGGCAAAATCCCCACTTTCTGGGTGGAATTGGGACTAGGCCCCCACACACAAGACCAGACCTGCACCAATGCACGGTTAAAGTCAACTACCTGTGTGTATTGTTCTTGTGTGCCCAAGACAAATACCAACCATAGAACTGGAGACAGTGTGCCTCCTTACTCTGGCAATTAAACTCCTGACAACGCTCCTCTGACATGGTTGCCAGGAACTCCTGGTACTCCTCCTTGGTGCTAAGACAGGAAGATGCTGTTGAGAAAGCCATTTACCTGATTCTCTTCTTACCTTTCCTATTTATGGTCAAGAGGGAGGAAATGTGAGATTAGGCTGATTGATCACAAATGATCAGGCTAATCATTGCACACAGATCTTAATCAGTTATACCCCATATTATCACTTGGTTATCATTTAATCAAGTGTAGTAATTATACATTGTATAATCATTAGTTTACTATAATAGATATGGCAGTCACACACTGTTTGATTGTTAGTTTATTATAATAGATGTTGCAATAATACGCCGTATTATCACTGATCATCATTCCAATGTGTACTGATTGTACGCTGTTTATTACTTGCTTTATTATAATTGATGTAACAATTATATGCTGTATAAATGTTAGCCAACATAGTGATTATCATTGATTCTATGCTGTATAACCTAAAGATCATCTATCACTCACCTCCCAATCCACCCTACTGGACATTGTATCAACCCAGCCCCACACTGCCCAATGGGCTTTTATGCTCATATCAAATAAGTGATGCAAAAGATCAGGAAATACCAAGTTTAGGTCAGAGCTACACGGCGTATAATTGGGTTTGTTTTTGGTTTGGGTCATCATTACACAGCGGATAATTCACAGGTTGGTACTGGATTGAGTCTTCTATTATACAGCGTATAATCCCTAATTTGACTTGTTGCATTAATAAGCAGAAGACTTGCCAGCCAGAAAAGGATCACTGATTAAGCCCAACAAATGGAATACCAAAATTCCACCTTCCAATGCTGGAAGACAGATTAAGGACCATTTATAAGCGTCAACTAAATACAGTGTAGTTTCCCAGCGCAATAATAGGCGTGTAAGATACAGCTAATCAATAAATGACAGTAGGCTAGCTCAAGAAGAGCGTAGGCTGTAGCTGAAGTGCCATGTACGCCTGCAAAGGCCAGTAGCAACACACATGCCAAGGACAGCCAATCAGGATAGGTGCAGCTAGCAAAGATGAATCTATTGCAAAGGTAGCCAATGAGAACTTTTTGAAAGGACAAGAACAAGGGTTGTTGCAGTATATATTGATACAGAAGCCTGAAAGGATAACAACAAGCTCTTATTTAGATCTGGATAGATTGCAGCTGCTGGCTAGATTGTATTCCAGCTTCAATAAACGTAATTATCTTCAAAGTTCTATTATATTGTAGTCTGTAGTGCTCTTGCATAGGATTAGGTAGAGTACATTGGCAAGGCTAACACCTATCTGTATCTTTGAACATATCAGCAATAACACAATTTGCTCAACATGTGAAGTGCTGCTTCTTGGTTGGCCCCTCATTGCATGCAGAGGAATAGAAACTATGGTCTGTGAGAGACTCATCTGATTCCTCACCCCCAGTGTAGTTAGCTGGGCTCTTCTCAGGAATGGGCTTGAGCATAGGATTGGGAGAAGGCTTGAGGCAGTCTTCTTGATGAATGCTGGATTTTTCTTGGGGTTTTTTGGTAGCTTTGGAGGGAGGCTCGGTTCCTTAGGGCTGTTTGGAAGTATTGCTGTCCTATAAATAATAAGTGAAAGGTTTTTTAAAGATGCAAATATTTTATAAAAAACAAATATAAAAACCATCATTATTTAACTTTAAACTTTTAAGGTTTTTATAATGAATGTATAGTTACAAAAATTGGGTAAATGTGAGAATTGAGGGGCAGATTAAATAACAAAGCCTAACTCTCAACCACAATAAACTTTTGGTTTCAGCAACAACCAAAAGGTTATAAATAACAATTCCTGTGTGGCCAAAGGTGGGAATGGTTTAACTGAACACTAAAGGCAACAGACAAAACCAAGTGGCCAGAACTACTAAAAAATTTAAAATATTATTTGGTAAAAGAATAATATAGCGTGGTCTTTTAGAGCTCTTGCAATCATTTAAAAGGTGGAATGGGTTTGGAGTGAGAGTTTGGGCGTCCCAAAAATCAGCCAATCATATGAGGGGATATGAGTGCATTTCTTGAAGAAGGAAAATTTGGACAAATTAAAATGAACTAAATCAAAGGGGACAACTGACTCAAATATAATTGAGGAACCTGTCTTGGATGTGAACACCACTGATCCCAGACACTCTTGCACATGATATTTAACCAGTGATAACTCTTGGATGGGTTAGGTAGCAGCATCTTCAATATACTTTTACAAGTAATAGTGTAAATACTTTTCTTGGGCTTTTTAGTAAATCTTTGAATATATAATAAGGCGTAATTTGAACTAGATTCCCAAGAATTTGGTGAGGATGGAAGTGAAGGCTCAATGAGGAAGCATAAATCTATAGTAAAAAAGTGTATCTTATCAAATGTTAAAACAAAAAGTTTAAAGTTAAAAGACATAAATAAAAATTATTAATTTTGGGGATAATTATATTTCAAAAATTAAAAAAATTTGAAAGAGAAATCATAAACTAACAAAATGTTAAAGTTTCAGATTTTTTTATTATGTAAAGGATAAAGTTTTAATTGTGAAGTGAAAAGTGTTGACATTACAAAAGACAATTGGCAAAACAATGCTGAATTTGCACTGTCAATTTGGAAATTTGTAGACATTCTCTGAGACAAAATCAGCACTGTCAATATTTTTTTTAAGATTCACTTTTTTTATAGCATGCTTAATTAAAGTTAAGCAAACAGCAAATATTAACTGTTTTTGTATTATTTTGTTCATATAATAAAAAAAGCAAAACATAAAAATAAGTTAAAAAAGCCAAAGTCATTTATTTCTTTATTATAAAGTATATTTAGGGGGTGAGCATATGGTATTTTATTTTTTTGTTTAAGTAAAATTGTTAACAAGTTGTTTTCAGTAATAAAAAAGGTAAATTGTTGACTTTATCACTGATGGCATTTTCAATAGAAGGTGGCCTAGTAATTTGGGCTTAATTGCGCCACTCTAATTTGCTTAAATCCATCCAGTGGATGATCACAAGAAAATAGACAACATTTCTTATTGTCAAAATTATTATTGATAATAAATTCTATAGTGAATTACATAGTAAATATAGCTTAGATTATGGGATCACTGTTAGCCATCAATTCATTTATGATATTAAAGTTGGATTAAGTGCCACAGATAGATTTATCAGATGAAAATTTCAATGGACTTCTATGTGTGCTATACCTATTTCTTATATTAATGTAATAAATATAAAGTTAATTTGTGCTACTAATATTTATATTATAGATGATTTAGTTTCATTATTAAAAATAAGTTATGCTTAAAAAGTGTCAACATTAATACTTTTACATTGTGAAAATAATATGCCAAAAAAGGGTTTTTACTAATACAGTAGTTTTCAAACCTGTTTAGATAAACAAATATTATTCAGCTTTGAACGCATAGGTTTAGTTACACAATAAATTTCAACTTTTTAGATACAAAAAGAAGCTAATTCCACCAAAAATGTGAGCTATTTGGAAAAATTTCTAGTCACATAACAACCTATGCAAACTGGGAACAAATGTATGGTGTATCAACAATGAATATACCAAGCACTAGAGCTCATGAGTATCATTCACAGAACAGAGCTACTATGTTTACTATTTTTTAAGAACACATCAAACACATTAATAAAAGTTAAAAATTTGATCCAACACTCATCCTTATAGCAAATGAAACAGACAACAATAATATCAAATATCAAACAAAACAGTGAATCTATAATACCATTACAAGCTCCTCCTAATTAAGACATACAATCTAGAATTTGGAGAGAAAATAAATGTTCTGAGTGTTTTTTTTGAGATTAAAATTATAAAAATTCAAATGTTTAATACATACAATTAAAAGTGCACATTTATAACCTAAAATAATCAATATAGAAATTTAAAATCCTAATTTGAAATAAATAATAGTGACAACAAGCTTTTATGCTACTATATATGGACAAATAAAATTTAAGTAATTATATCATCTAGATAGACTGATTTTTATTTTATTTTTATACCAAAATAGACAAATCATAACAGCAAATCCAAGGAGCATGGAGGTGCACAATGCAGACGTGGACGCCCTTGTGGGTCAAAGAACAGAGTAGCTGTAGTCCAGGAGGTGGACAACAAGAGTTGTGTTATATAAGGCGGTGAAACCCAAACTACACAAACACAAGAGCAAGCCCAAGGCAACCAGACTGGAAGAGCGGCTAGCATCAACCCAAGAGTACCAAGACTGACCAGAAAACACACAAAGGTCACTAATGTCAAGTATATACTTCTCAGAAGTATAATAAACAAGATAAAGGGGAAATTAAGAGGAGAATGATACTTTATTGGATATGAAAATAATATATAGTATGATAGAAAGCCACATACTGTCCATGTACATGAGTAGGTCATTAGGATTATCTGAATAATGTTCCTATTAAGTCACTAGGCTTATTCAAGTTGTGTTCTGCTTAGGACCTTGAGTGTTTGATCCCTGTATTAGATGGTCAAATGATAGTAGTGCCACTGGCTTAATGATTAGTTGGTGAGCCACTTGGTGACCCATTTGGTGGACTACTCAGGGTATTAATTCCCCAAGAGTGATTAATCAAATATTTTTCAACATCATCATCATCAAAACAGTAAATAATTTCAACACTGAGAGTATATCATTGGTATTTGACCCTGTATAATGCTGTGATGGTATTTATGCTACCATCATGGAAAAAGTGAAGCCTGTTCTTGACACCATGCATGGGCCTTACATGAGTAATGGCAAAGTGAAATACAATGATAGTGAGCCACAATAATATCAAACTGTGGATGGGCAGCAGGTTCTCCAAAAGATTGCTGTGTTTAACAACAAAGTGCTTATGCTCTTTGTTGCATCAGAGCCCGTAGAGTTGCTTCCCAACACCAAAAAACCTAAGTACTACATCATCCCCAGCTCCACCTAAAAGAATTTATCAGGCTTGTCAAGAAGACACAGTACTACAATAAGACCAGGCACTAATGGTATCTTGGCAAAATCTGCTCATTGACTCCATAGTATGTTCTTGAAAACAGGTACCATTCTCCTTTTGGAGAAATCCCAGCACAAGCCAGCCCTCCTGGTTAGGGAGCATAAATGGACTATCTGTCAGTAGATTAACTGGAATTGCCATCTTGAACTGGAAAATAAACAGTAAATGGTTGAATATGTTTTTGTAATTGAGGCCTCAATTTTGACTTGCTATTGTGCTGTCAAGAGTTTACAATTCTCATATAAAAAACTTGGGGGTTTTCCTTACAACCATAATAGCCCAATGAAAATCAAGTACCATCAAAAATAAACCAAGATGATCACTGCTCTCAATGAGAAGGGCAAAGTAAAGTTTTAATCTATCAATAATTTTCCTTTGTGCTGTTCATGCACAATGACTACAGCTATGTGCCAAAAGGCGCCAAGGATGGTATAACCTAGTGTGTGGCTTTTTGTTCTGTAGCCTTCTTGATACTAGCTCTTCTTGGTCCCTTTGGTATTGAACTATACCAAATGACCAAAAGATCACATATTAGCAATACATTTCTCTTTTTTCTCGGATTGATTCACTGGCACCTCAGACTTACTAGTTTAGGATTCACCAACATTATTGTGCTGGATAATGTTGGGCTCCACAATGTGGTCAATATTCTTGAATAATTCCCAATGATGAGACGGGCAAGAAAATTGACTCACAGCAATTGGCCACATCAAACATGCGCCTATTATTCCTCCCAGCCTATTCCCCATTCCTTAATCCAATTGAGGAGGTCTTTGGGTGGCTCCAGTTAGTTGTCAAGCAAGGGACACTATCTGGGCCCAAAGACTTGTTTAATTTGCTTTAGGTTAGGGTCCATACTCTTTTTGCTGAGACTGTGGCTGAATTCTATGGCCACACTGATTTGTTTTTCCCTGTTTCCTTGCCAAACAGCCAATCAATTAAATAGGTGATTTTTCTTTTACTTGTATTTTATTTATCTTAATTTGTCTAAACATACTTTCTGTAATTCCGCTTGATATACTGTCAGGTATAATAAAAATTAACAAAGAAAAGAAGAATGAATGAATGAGTTCAAAGTTTATTTTTTAAACTTATTTGCTTGTTTTGAGATTAATATATTAAATATTTTAGATCTTAATGGAAGTAATATAAGTAGATTAAAATTTGACTATGATTTGATGAGATTTATTTAGGATTTAATTGGTAGAATTATAGGACCTGTCTTTGAAATAAACTAGAAATTTATATTGCCAAAGTGTATGTTGATATGGCTTCTATAATAAATAGCTTGTATTGGCTTGAGTACAGGAGGACCATGATATAATTGGTCAAGAGGATCTTTTGGGTGAATCTGACATTCCATAGGTGACAGCAAGAATAAATGTGTCCTGAATAATGTGCTGTTGCAAATGAGCCAATGAGAGCTCAGTATTTGATTGGGCAAGACAACTGTCAAATATAAAGAACAAGAATGAGAATAATATTATCAGGTTTATTAATTGGTATTCTGACTAATATACTATATGTGGGGAGCCAAAAGACCACCAGAAGGTGGCATGGTGACAGGTTTCATGTAAGGTTCAAAGTCAAGGAATAACTTGTGCAGGGATCAGCAAAGTTTAATTGGCAACACTCTTAATTAGGAGATAGTGCCCGTAATTTGACATCTCCATCAGATTTGATCAATTTTTTAGATATGTCCTAGGGCAACTCATTGAGCGCCTGCTGTGTATTATATGATACATTAGCAGGTAAGGAAGGGAAACTTGGTTGCAACAGTGCTCTATTGAGCTGTACACAGACACAAAAATTTTCCATCTAGTAAATTCCATTTTTGTCCAACTTAGTTATTATGGTGAGTGTGTTGCAAAAATTTGCTTTGATTCCCATCATTAAAAAAATCTAGGTAAACAATTAAGTGAAGTATCTGCACCGCAAAAAGAGCTGAGAGCTCACAAAATTTATTTTATAGTCTACTTATTTTATTTTTTAGGGGCATAGTTGCAAAGGTTTTTCCATGATCAGTGGGATTTCAGTCTCATTGGAGCACCAGGAGTCCCCAAAGTCTTTGAGGATGCGCACAACCTGGGGAATGACGGCAAGCAAACTATTGTTAAGGGCGGTTGTTGTTTCTTTAAAAGCTTTTAGGATGTGCAATATTGTGTATTATGTTGGAAAAAGAACAAGATTTCTTCTTGTCCTCTCTCCGTTTTGGGTAAATTTTGATATGGAATGGTTTTGACAAAATCACATACAGGGAGGAAAAATAGCTCAATAAAGTTTAGGTCAGAACATATTGGTTGAGGTGGATCTTTGGGTCCACAGACCATATCTGCAACCTGCCAATCAGTGTCTTCTGGTTTTGGTTGGATTTCTGTAAGTTGAATTTGTTGATAGGTTAAGTTTTATTATATAAGTCTAACATTTAAGATTAAGCTGCTGGCATCAGAACCAGCTGACAGCCAATATAGGGGGGATTGATGTAAAAGGTCTTGGTTATATGTGGTTTTAGGAATTGTTGTAGCACATCTTTGTGTCAAAATCACAGGCTCAACCCGTCAGCAAGGTTCCAACCAAGCAGATTTGTGACCCGCAATCTGATTACCTGGTCACTCAAAGCCAGACTAGAAAGTCAACTTGAATTACCAAATCCAACAACATGAACAGATGATGATCCTTTATGATGGATACCTTGTTTTGGCGCTTGACTCATTACCAGGATCAAGCCACCCCCTTCTTACATCCAACCATGTGATCAATAATCATGTTCCTGCTATCCATTGATTCACTATGACTATATAATCACTATCTCACAATAAAGATTTTTATCTAGTTTCTAAATATTTTTACCCTTGTAACTCTGCTAAAACAGCACAGTTATGACATTGGTAGCAGAAGTAGGTTCTCCATCCTACCTTATCTTGAAAAATTCAGGCTCCCTCCTTGATTCCACAACCAACTGACAAAGGCGCCATGCCAGCCTACATAGCTCAAAGACTATGGAGCGCTGCCTTGGAACTGTTGCCAGGGCCAACAACAATAACACTGCCACATGGATCCAGTCTGCCCAGAGCAAGCTGGCCCAGATGGAATGTACATAGCAATTTTGGATTGCAGAAATCTCCATTTTCCTGACCCATGATGCTGGCACCTGGTGCAAAAAGTGGCACAAGGAGCACACCAACAAGAACTGGGATACCTTTAAGCAGGACTTACTGGCAAGATTTGTGCTCAAGGATACAGCGCTCATGATAATACACCATGTAAAGAACCTAACCCAGACAGGCACTGTGAAGGAACTCACCTGCGCCTACAAGGAACTCTGATTTGCGCACCATCCAACATGGACTTTGACACTCCAGTCAAACACCTCATGTACTACAACATCCTCAAGTTGCATCTGATGAGGCATGTAAACCTGTACCAGGTTATCAACCTGCAAAGCTTGTATTGTGAAGCAGAGAAAGCAGAGCAAACTTCCAATGCACTTCACAAGGCACAAACTGGGAAATAAGAAAGACCCAAGGACTCCCATCCAGGCGGGCGCTCCACTTGACCACCCCCTGGAGGCAACAGGAATAACGCCAACCACAAACCCACGGGTTTGAATGGACATGGAATTGGAATCAATGGCCAGTTGAACCGTACCCATTTCTGTGTCACTGCCACCCAAGGCAACCAAGACAAGGGAAAAGCCTGGGGAGGGCACAAAGTAAGCCAAGCTCTCCCCACGCAACTCCTGGCTTGCCCAATAATGAGTACCAACCCAAGGATGTAGGCAAATGCCCAATGATCCAAGTGCCCTTGAAGGACCTGGTACTGTACACCATTGCCAGACATCCCAATAAACTGATGTCCTACCCATTCCACTTTTGAAGTTACACAGGCTCAGCACTCCTGGATTTGGGTGCAGATTGAACCCTAGTCAACAGTAGCTTTGTGGACACGTTCAAGCTGGCCACTAATCCTTTGCGGATTAAAAATGTGGTCCTGGCTGACAAACACCACATTGCTGTGACAAAAGAAACTGCCCCCTTATTTTTCATGCTTGAGAACCTCCACTCCACCATCTAAGGTCCCGTCATTGACTTCCCAAAGTTTGATATTGTGCTGGGGTAGATTGGTTATAGAAGAACAATCCTCACAAAGACTGGACAACCTCAGTGTTGACCATCAAGCGTGAGGGTGTCCACCACCAGATCTACCCTGACTCAGTGGACCAACTCTTACGCAACCACATCTTTGTACACATCAAGGAGACCCTGGACAAAAAAGAAAACCTGAAGGCAATTGAATGGGACTCCTGCCAGTACCAGATCATACATTTCAAAGATCACCAGGATACCTCCACACCTCAGGACCGCAAAATTGTGGCCTGCCATCCAGAAATCTTCAAGGAAGCGCTGCCCGGGCTGCCCCCTGAGAAGTACATTCAGCACTCTATCCAACTCAAGGGGGCTGTACCCAAGGCGCGCCCTATCTACAGACTGACCCCAAATAAGGACAATGCCTTAAGCGCCTACCTCAAGGAGGCATTGGAAAAAGGACTTATCCCCCCTCACAGTCTCCCTTTGGGGCTGCCATATTCTTTGTGGATAAGAAGGATGGTACCTTACAACTGGTCACAGACTACTGAGTTCTAAACAAAGTTACCATTAAGAATTGTTATCCACTACTACTGATTTATGACCTCTTTGATGCCTTAGGAGGAGCCACAGTCTTCTACAAGATTGATCTGACGGCAGGCTACAACCAGATTTGCATCAAGGAGGAAGACATCCCCAAAACAGCCTTCTGCACTAAATACAGCTCCTACAAATGTGTGGTGCTCAACTTTGGCATGACAAATGCCCTGTCACCTTTGTAACCTTCATGGACAAAGTATTTGCACCCCAAATAGGCAAGCAGGCCCTAGTGTACCTGGACAACATTATTGTCTACAGTTCCTCAGTGGAAAAAAACCACAAAGACCTAGAGGCAGCCTTTGCTACCTTTGCACAACACAAACTGTTAGCCAAGCCCTCCAAGTGCTAGTCCTTCCCCAAGCAACTATCCTTTGTGGGGCACATAGTCTCAAAGGACGGCATCAAACCCAACATTCAAAAGATACAGGACATCTGCAAGATGCCACCACCCAATGATAAGTTGGAACTCTGCACCTTCTTGGAAATGATGGCCTATGTACGCTGCTTCATACCTGACTGTGGCGTTTGACTGCTCCCTTATCTGCCATAACAGGCGCTAAATCCAAGTTTGTGTGGACCCCCTAATGTGACCTCTGTTTTAGACACCTCAAGGAGAAACTCACGACAGCTCCCATCCTGCAATAATCCAAACGTGATGGGAAATACCAAATGGAAACCAACACCTCAGATGCATTCATTGGGGGAGTACTACAAATCAAAAATAATGACAGTGACTTCTTGCCTGTAGCTTACAAATTGCAAAAATTGACAGATGGCAAGTGTTGATACCCTATCCACAACAAAGAACTGTTGGCAATTGTGCACTGTCTACTCAAATGGCGCTGTTACCTATAACAGCACAAAGAACTCACAGCATTAACCAACCACAAGACGCTCATCTGTTTCAAAACTCAAGCAAATCTTTTGCGCCACCAAGCCTGCTGGATGGAGCTATTGAATAGGTTTAACATGTTCATCCATTACAAACCCGGGGCTGAGCTTGCCTAGGCAGACACCCTTTCCTGCCTGTATGTCTGTGCCTCAAGAGGAGAGAATGGGCTCAACCCAGACTGGCCTCTCTTAGTACTACAAATAAAAGACAAAGGTTTTCCCCCAGCACAACCAACGTAACAAAGGAAAAATTTATCAAAAATAAACACCTATTTGCTGACATATATAGGACCCTACACAGAAAAATGTCTGACAGCACAACCATTCCCTACATTCCCACGCATCAGCAAGTAGACACCATCCTACGCTATCACAGAGACCTTGGACATACCAAGAGCCAAAACCTATATGAGTTCATCAAGCATAAGGCCTGGTGGTCAACCTTATATTGCAATTTTCAAGAAGTTCTAGACCAATGTGAGGTATGCAAATTTTTTTCAAAAGCAAAACCCCGCCAAAGCAAGTACTTCCCATCCACACACAACTACCTTTCAAAGTATGGGCTCTTGACATTGTTGGCCCCATGCCAGGAAAACACAATGACAAGAAATACATCATCACCGCCATTGACTTTGCTACAAGATGGCCAGTAGCCCAAGCAGTAAAGGCACACACTGGCAATGACGTACAACAATTTATTGGCAAAGAGATAATCAGCAAGTTTGGAAAGCCAGAACTCCTGATAACCAATGGAGGGAAAGAATCAACCTCCAAAAACCACCAATGTATACCTTGCTAAAAATGGGGTCAAACACACCGTAACAACACCATATCACTCATAGGCCAATGGAAGTGACAAGCAGCTTAATGGTAGCCTTGTGCAAGCCTTAGCCAAAATCACCGCTGGGAGACCTGAAGACTTGTATAAGCAGCTACCAACTGCACTACTTGTGTGTTGAACCCAATTGAACAGCACCTTGTAAAAAGCCTGTTTGAACTAGTATACAGCACACAGATAAATATCATTCAAGCATTGACAGGACCTAAACTAGAAAACCCAAGTCAAGTCCCCCCACGCTCAGACCCTCACGTTGTAGAGGCTAACAGCAAACAAACAGCAAAGGCGAATGAACATCTACAAAAAACCTTTGTCCCCATCTGCAACAGACATGAAGTTGGGGACAAAGTTTGGGTCATGAATGTTGACAAGAGCAAGCTACAAACCAAGAAAGTAGGGCCAGTGATCATTCTGAAGGTAAACAACAATAATACTTACCTTGTGCAAGGGCTTGGCAACATAAGCAAGACAAGACTCTACACCATGATTGCCTACAACCCTGCAAAGAAAGACAGAAACAACAAGAAACCTCCCTGCCTGCCAGCAAGATTCCAACCAAGAGGGTTTGTGAGCCGCAATCCAATTACCTGGTCATTCAAAGCCAGACTAGGAAGTCAACTCAAATGACCAAATCCAACAACATGAACAGATGATGATACTTTATGGTGGATACCTTGTTTTGGCGCTTGACTCATTACCAGGATCAAGCCACCCCCTTCTTCCATCCAACTGTGTGATCAGCAATCATGTTCCTGTTACCCATTGATTCACCATGACTATATAATCACTATCTCACAATAAAGATTATTATCTAGTTTCTAAATATTTTTCCCCTTGTAACTCTGCTAAAACAGCACAGTTATAACATTTGTGCTCACCATATTAAAAAATTTAGCAATGTATTTTTATTTTTTTTAGTTTTTATTTCCTTACCTTCTTCTATATACTCACCTGTTGCCCCCTTGACAGGGACTGCTCCATGTGTTTTTTATTTGCAAGCTTCTAGTTGTCTTGTGTTGGTTTCTTTTTTTAATTCTTAATTTCTCAAACATCTCTGTTTTTTTGCCACGCCTCTGAGGTTGCAAAACAATGTGGCTTGAAATTCAGTTCTGTGAAAACATCTTTCTGAACGTTTAGAAGCCTGGTTGCAAGTTTTTCTATTGTATTAGTTATCTTATTTTTAACGCCTTCACCATAAGTTTGTTTAATTTGTCACATTTTAGCACCACCTCCTTGAGCTTGTCCTTTAGCTTATTATTAACCTTCACAATCTTGCCTTTGCTATGTCCACCTCATTGGTCAGCGCTTCCAATTCAGCCCTGTTTATTTGTCCCTTAATAGCCCCCTTTATACAAATAAAAATATCCCAAAAAATAAAGTAGTTTTCAAACCTGTTGAGATAAATGTTATTATTCAGTTTAGAACTCATGAACTCAGTCACAAAATGTATTTCAACTCACTAGATCTAAATAGAAGATAATTCCATGGAAAATGAGTGCTATTTGGCAAACATGTCCAGTCATACAACAACCTATTCAGACTGGGGGAAAAGCTTAACAATTCCAAAAAAAATTGTATCAAACACTAAAACACATGAGTTTCAGTCACAGAACACATCTATTATGTTTACTATGTTTTTGGTGAAAAAATAAAACTTAGTCACACAAGTTGGAACCTTGATCCAACAACAAGCCTCAATAGCAACTGAAACAGACAATTTATATATCTAATATCAAAACACATGAATGAATCTATAATACTGTTATCAGATCATCATAATTAAAAATGAAATCTAGAATAAAACAAGGAAATAAATATTCTGATTGTCTGTTTTGGGATTAGAATCAATAAAAAAATTAAATGTACCCTAACTTATGATTGACAGTGCACATTTACAACCAAAAATAATTGATATAGAAATCTAAAAATCTAATTTGAAATAAACAGTAATGACTACTAGCTTTCATGCTACTATATATGGAGAGATGAAAATTAAAATAAATAAATTACATGGATAAGCTGTTCTAATTTATTTTATATTTATATACTAAAATGATACTTCACAACAACCGAGTGACAATAGACCTGCTGTGCACCGCAGTTGTGGTTGCCTCTGTGGGTCAAAGAAAAGAGTTAGTGCAACACAAGTGCCTACTCAGGAAGGAGATGTGAGAGGAGAGTTCAATAGTGAATCTGAACTGACACAGCTGGTTTGAGGAGCACAACATACAAGGGGGTGGAGCATCAACCCCTGGATCCAGAAGCTGACCAGAAAATACACCAAGGTTGTCACCACTAAAACAGTTAATGATCTCACCACCAAGAGGGTGTCCTTGGTGTACAGCCCTGTATACTGCCACCATGGTGTTTTTGCAACCCTTCTGGAGAAGGTCAAGCCATTCCTGGACACCACATATGAGCCTTACGTGAGTGATTCTAACAAGGGAGGCAATGACAAGCTACCCCAATATTACCAAACCACAAAATGACAGAAGGTGCTCAAAAAGGTTGCTGCATTCTACAGCCAAGTGTCTATGCCCTGTGTTGTGGCCAAGCCCGTGGAGTTGCTTCCTAACACCAAAAAGCCCAAGTACCATTTCATCCCCAATTCTACCCACAAGACCTTCCTGAAGCTCATGGAGGAGACAACTGACTACAGGAAGGCCTCAGCTATTGTCAGGATCTCAGAAAAATCTGCACATAGGCTCTGCGCAACTTAACTGAAAACAGGGACTGTTCTCCTTTTGGACAAATCCAAGTGCAAACCATTACTATTGGTCAAGGAACACATGTGGGAAATCCAACAGTGAATTGAGCGGAACTGCCATTTTGAACTGGAAAATATTCAGTCAATGGTTGAGTCTGCTTTCAGAATCCAGGCTTTGGTTTCCACTTGGTACAGAGTGGTGAATAAATTAAACTTTTCATGGAAAAACTCAGAGTTTCTCCATATAACCAAAAAAGCACTGATAATGTTGTCTACTGGCAAAAATACACAGAGATGCTCACTGCTCTCAAAGAGAAGGGGACCGTCAAATTCTACTACATTGACAAGTCCTCTTTTGCGTCCTCCATGAGAAACAAGTATGGGTATGTCCCCAAAGGCAAAAAGAATGGCATGAATGGCGTGCAGCTGTCCTGTCTGTTGTGTACTCAATGTTAGCCCTTCTTGAGCCCCTTGTTATTAAGCTATACCAGATGATCAAGGGTTTACACAACAGTACAACATTCCTTGAATTTCTCCAATTGATTAAGAGCACTTGAGGCGCACAAGCCTAGGATTCACAATATTATTGTATTGGATAATTTTGGGCTCCACAAGGTGGCCAATATTCTCAAGGAATTCCAGGTGATTGAGCCTGGTGTTGAAATTACCTCCCAACAATTGGCTACAGCGCCTTTACATCTTCTCTTTCTCCCTGCCTACTCCCCATTCCTCACCCCAATCAAGGAAGTCTTCTGGTGGCTCAAGAGAGTTTTCAAGAAAGGGGCGCCACCTGGGCCCAATGATTTATTTAATTTACTGCAGGTTGGTGTCCATACCCTCCCAGCTGAAACTGCGGCCAAATTCTATGGTCACACAGACTTTTTTCTCCCTGTGTGCCTTTCCCAGCAGCCATTCAATTAAAGGCTTTGCTGTTCCTGATGTTTTTTGCATTTAATTTTTAATGTTTGTTTTTTTAGTTTACTTTATTTCTGTGATTCTGCATATTGCATCAGGTATAATTAAAATTAAAAAAGCAAAGCCAATTGAATTAATTAATGGAAAAATAAGACACATGAATATTTATATTTTTATTATTATGATTCTATTTAGGGTTGTTTTTTCATGTTTTTTATATGATTCCAATTATATACTGTCATGTTTATAAAAAATTAACAAAGCAATAAGGGTGAATGAATGAATACACAGGATATTTTTTTATTATGTATTTATTTGTTGAATATGGATGATTTGAGTAGATCATTTAAAAAAATATATATATAAATTAAAAAGGTATTTTGGTGCAGACTTTTATTGGGGGTGGGAGCAGCAGTATTCCAGGATATTGAGTTGAAATAGACTATTAATTTCTATTGACAACACATATGTTGACATTAGACCTGTACTAAATAAACTGCGGCATGTAGAATACAGGAGCATTGTGATACAATGGCTTGGAGGATTTTTTTCCTGTGAAGCAGCCATCTCATAGGTGGCAGCAAGATAACTGAATCTTGAATAACATGCTCTGTTGAGCTATATCCAGGGGCAATTTTATTCTGTCTAGTAAATAGAAAATTCATCCAGCTTTATTATTACAGCAGACCAGTTGTGTGCTTCTTATTTAATCCACATCAGTGCAAAAAGACCTAGGTACACAATTAAGTGAAGTCTCTGTCCTGCAAACAGGGCTTAGAACTCACAAAATTTATTGTATAGGGCAGTTACAAAATTAACAGTTTTGAAGCCCCAGGCGGGAATCAAACCTGCTCCTAGCCACCAGGCGGGGCTAGCAGGCAGGGGAGATTTGCCTGAACCTGAATTTTTTGCTTTTTGAAGCAAATCCAGGTGCAGGAATAATTCCCACCCTGGTGGTAGCTGAGGGGCCCGTTTTGGGTCCCAAAAGCTAAGCCCAAGCCTTGGTGGGTTTGGTTGGGCCTAGGCAGGCTATTTTTAGCTGCCCAGTAAACCCAGACCAAGCCCACCCTCCATTAAGTAATTTGGGGTCCCCAATTGGGGACCCCTTTTTTAATCAAGTTCTTTGGGTTCAGGAGAGCCTGTCAAGCCAGTCCAAAAATGGTGATTGAATTGAGAAAAACCCCATAAGCCCATAAGCCAAACCTGCCAGAATCAATGGCCAGTCAAGCCAAGATGGACCACCAAAAAGCCAAACAACTGTTCCTGAAAACCCCAAAAATGACCATGAAGCAGCCAACCAAACAGCAAAATCTGAGATGCCAAGCCTTGCTACACAGATAGCACCAGAGGAATACCCAGAGGCACCTGCATGTGAGTAAGTATATAAATCAGAAGCACTTAAAAAAGTTCTATATTGCCATCCTTACCAAATAAAGTTGTTATGAACCTTTGGTTCACCAATCTGTTTTCATACCTATTTTTGATACTCTTCTATCTGCATACACCCAAGCATCAGTACCCATCCACTGGGATAGATATTCAGACTCCAGTTAACAAAACCAAAGCCTTTCATTACTACTGTCCACCCAACGCTCCATTTGGGCCTGTGCATTTCACTGAGTATCCCCCAAACCAAAATCACAAACCCTGAACCTTGGAAGACTTGCAGTGGTACACCTGCCTGCATGCACCCAAGGAACCCTACCAAATTTTCTGTGACAGCAAAGAAATCACCATCTACCCTTTGATCTTCAACAGAAAGTACAACAATCCTGCTGCCTACTTGGTCCCCATGGAACCGCCCCCAACACCCAAACCAATCATCTCAACCCCTCCCACTTCTGATGCCACTGGCCAGAGTAGTCAATTCCTGGGAGTGCTTTACCTGGCGCTCACAGGATTGATTGACTCTGCCTTGCCAGTAGCTGGACCTTGGGCTGTTCCTGGGAAGGCCCTTTTCTACCTGGTAAAGTTAGGTCTCATCATCTGGTGGGCCACGCCAGTACCTGCTTTGACTCCTCCCTTACTTGTTGGAGCTCCACAGTACTCTTAGTATCCTGACAGGTACTAATTTTATTTTTAAAGGACTTGGTGGCAAAGGTTTTTCCATTTTTAGCTGTATTACAGTCTTTTCAGAGTACCAGGAGGCCCCAAAGTCTCTGAGGACGCCTACAACAGCAGGCAGGACGGCAGACAAACTATAGCTAAGCTTGGTTATTTTTTTTAAAAAAATTTGGGATGTGGAATATTGTGTGCTCAGTTGAGAAACAGAAACCTCCTTTTTCTTGTCCTCTCTCTATCACAGGTAGGTTTTGGTATGGCACAGTTCTGAAAAAGTCCCAGACAAGCATTTTGAATAGCTTGCAGAAGCCAGGGAGTTGAACGTACTGGTTGAGATGCAGGTTAGGGGCTGCAGCCAAGACCTGCCATTCAGAGCTGTCTTGCTTAGGTTGGAGTGATGTAATTTGTTCTTGTTTCATAGGGTAATTTTTAATTTACTAATCTCTGAGAGGTGGCAGCTGACGTCAGGACCAGCTGGCGCCCTATGTGGGAGATGTAGTTGCTGTAGAATGTTTGCAAAAAGCACAGTCTAGGAACTGGCATACTTCTCTTTATGTTTCTTCTAAACAAAGAAAAAGTTAGTAAGATCTTTTTATTTATTTGATGTTTTATTTTTTACCTTATTCTATATCTTTACATTTTACCCCCTTTACAGGGGCTGCTTCATAGGACTTATCACTTGCTGGTTCCTGGTTATCTTTGTTGGTTTTTGTTTCTTTTTCTTTTTTAGCTACTCAAAAATCTTGGGGTCCTTTGACCACACCTCCACAGTTGCAAACCCCTGTGGATTGAACTGTAGATTGGCAAGAACATCTTTTTGTACATTTAAGATCCTGGTTGCAAGTTTGTTAGTAGTAGTGGGATTCTTCTTCTTCATGGCCTTCATGGTAAGTTTGTCTATTTGTTGCCTTCTAACACCACCTCCTTTAGCATGTCCTCCACCTTTTGATTGACCTCCTTGATTTTAGCCACCACCGCGTCCAATTCCTTTATCATCACCTCTAATTCTGCCATGTTTTCCTTGTACTTTTTCCTGCCTTTTTTATACCAATAAACTAACCCAATAAGCTATATATATTCTATTGTAACTAATGGAGTTTAAATAAGTATATATTGATTTTATTTATGATTTTTAATTAGCTTTAAGTACCACAATTCATTTGATACAGATTTTATGTATATTTTTTGTATATTAAACCCATTCCTAGTATCATGAACAATATATTTTGTTCAATTACATGTTTTGTCCAAGTAAAACATGATTTTATCTCAAATCAGTATGCCAAGTTTGACCCAAAGTACATATCTATTTTAAGATAACCACTTTCATGGGTTATGTGTAGATAATATATTTTTGAGTGCATAAACCAACCAAATCTTAGTATCATGAAAAAAATATTTTGACATTTATATGTTTTTCCGAATACATATTTTTTCTTATTAAATCAATATGCCAAGTTTGACCCAAAGTACATATTTATTAAAAGATAGCCACTTTCACGGGTTGTATGTAGATAATATATTTTTGAGTGCATAAACCAACCAAATCTTAGTATCCTGAACAGCATATTTTGTCATGTATATGTTTTTTCCAAGTAAAATATAACTTTTTCTTGAATCAATATGCCAAGTTTGACCCAAAGTACATATTTATCAAAAGATAGCCACTTTTACGGGTTATATGTATATCATTTATTTTAGAGATATATGTGTTGTAATGGATTATTTCATTTAATTATATTACTTTATATTATAACTTTAATATATTTTAAGGCGCTGCAATAAAGCAAATATTGAAAACTACAAGTGTTACAGACCAACCAATTGGAATGGGCGTACATGTGGTGTCTTTTTGATTAGCTCAGACCAGACACACCTCAGTTATTTCATCAAGTTAAACTGGTTGCACTAACTGAGGTTTTTCTGGTCTGAGCTAAGCAAAAAGACACCACATGTACGCCCATTCCAATTGGTTGGTCTGTAACACTTGTAGTTTTTAATATTTACTTTATTGTAGCGCCTCAAATATATTAAAGAATTAATAGAAAACAATAGAACTAATAATTATTAAAGCAGCTAAATTTAACTTGTAGTGTGATAAAATCAATCCCTACTTATTTTAATGTAAATTATTTATTATAACTATAAAAACTTGTAAACATTAAACCAATATAAATTAAAAAATTAAAATTATTGGGGGCAAGTTTTACTGGGGGAATGGGATTGGGCTGTGCAAATTAGGTGGCAGACTGGGTTGAGGGGGGAGGACTTGATTGGCTGGTGGGGTTGTTTCTGATCACCTGGAAGGATTGGATGGGGACTAGGGCAGTTGGAGGACCCAATGGGAATTAAGTGCCTTGATTGGCTGGGAGGAATTGATTTTATATGACATTATATTCCAACTTGGGGAGGACAATGATTGGCTTGTATACTGGGGAGTCATGAGGTGGTAGCTGGGGATCCTTTGGTGATTTGCTGTTGCAGAGAGCATTGAATACCATCTTTTTAAACACGTCAGAGATCTTCTGATGGGGAAACAGCACTCAGGTGTTGTTGGTTGCACTAAGCACCTGGCTGAAGGGTTGTGGGGTTGCGCTTAAAGATGGTGTCTCTAATTTTAAAGAGCATCATATCACCCAGGTGAAGATTGGCATGGCTGGCAGGGAAATTGAAAAGTTGTGGCTGTCTGCTTCAATCTTCTAAGAGGCCACTTCAGCGCACTCCCTTTGATGGCTCAGGAAGATTTCAAAGCTGGAATTAATCAAGCTCCAGGTGGCAAGAAGGTCAGAGAGGAATTTCCTGTACCAGTACCCATTGGTGTAGCTGTTTGCAATTTGATAGAAAACAGTCCCTTTGGGGGAAGCTGCTAGGAACACATCAATAACAATCCCCTCTGGTTCCTTCTTTTTGCCCTCAGGGCGTTTTTCCCCCAAGGAACCATAGTAATGGAATTGTAATAAAAATTTAAAATAGGATAAAAATATTACATCATCACAAATAAAGGATAGGCAGTGGGTGATGGTGGAATCAATCAAAGGGTGACGGGGCAAATCAGAGCCATCATCCAACTTATTGGCTGGCCAATTGGTCAAAATCATAACACTGAATACAAGCTCATGCATTCAGAGCTGCGCTGTGTGACAGGTAATTAAAATGCCCTTGAGCCCAAGTGGGCAACAGAGCTCAGTCAATTGGAGGTATGGGTCCTGTTGCAGAAGTTCCAGCATGAAGGGATAGACCTCCTTGATTTGAGAGTCAACCTGATTCTTTGGCTTCTTGCCCAGCTTTGCACCACCTCTTTTCAAGAGGTCTGGGAGCTCACGCTTAATTATTGCCTCAGTAAACTAAAGACAGGTGACAATTTTGGAAAAATTTATGACACTTAGTTTAAGGCTCACAATATTCTCTATGATCTCATTGGTTATTAGGCATTGTTAGTGGGGCCCACTTGAAATGCTAGTACCCAGATTAGACAGGGCAGGGTTTAATTGGCCTGAATTCTCAAGCAATGCTTGGAAAGGGTTGGAGGGGGCCACAGTTGCCCAGTCTTCAAAATATGGCACTGGCTTAGGCTGGGCCTGGTCTTGGGGATCACCATACTTTCTGTTGGAAAAGCCACCCTTGTATGGGCCTGGAGACACAAAACTTAACCTCCTTGCAAATTAAATTAAATTAGCTATAGAAAGAACCCTAGAAGTTGTGCTCCCTTGATCAGAAGACTGAGCTTGTAATTGCTCCAGATACTGCTCCTCAACAATATCAAAGTTATCCCCACTTTTATAACTCATTTTAAACAAATGTTAAAAAAATCCATTTAAAGAAGAAAAGCAAATAATTTCAAAATTATTAATTTTATTTAAGTATGTGGTCCTATTTGAGGCATTCTCTCAGATGTAAATGTACATATTTAGAATCACACACATTGAAAACAATGTTTTAATTCCCTGAATAGATTTTTGTGTATTCTCTCCTGAAATCCACTATTTACATTTTGAGGCCCAAAAACAATCAATATTTTCAAAAAATAAGATTTTTTGTGTTTTAACTTATTGCTTTTGTGGCAGCCTAATTTTCTCTGGTTGTATTGTTGCAACATCTCCATTTACTCCCTCTTAGGAAAGTAATTCCTTGAGTGATCCCCCAATTAATTATTAATCTGGTGGCACTCTTATCAATTGCCCTCTTTTACAGTGATTAGACCTTTTGATTCCTAAGCAGCACACTACTTGGACAAGCCTTGTGACTGGCATGACATACATAGACAGTATGTGGCTTCTCATAATTATATAGTGCTCTAAATTCATATAAAATAAAGTATCATTCTTTATAGTTTTTTCCTTTATTTCATTTATTATACTTCTAAGAAGTATATACTCAACAGTGGTAGCACAGGTAGGTAATCCACACCTACGCAACTTAAGGGAAAAATTCCTCCAAAGAAAAGAACCCAGAAGATGGCACTCCCCACCGGCTGGAGACAATATGAAGAAGATCATGACATTTCTACAGGATTCACTGTCTTCAACAATATCCATGGACCAATCAAACATTACAACTTTCTCAGTATGCAAGGAGTTCTGACTTGCCTCCAATCTCTGACACAATTAAAATAAACAACATTATATTTTAATTCTAAGCTCAGCATATAATTAAATGTTCTCAGGACTACACTGTGAAAATGCCAACCCCTGATTAAAAGTACTAGAAGTAATTTTACACAAGTGGGCTGCCCCCAGAAACTCTGGGCAAGTGAAATTTTGCCTTGTAGATTACTGGGGCTTCTTCACGCTTTCAAATCAAATGGTTCAAACATCACTCTGAATACAATGAAGACTTGATATATTCAAGAATACCTTCTTGGAAAAAATTTGACATAAAGGACTCTGACGTTGCAATCATGACAGAGCTCAGAGCCTTTAAAAATGACAGGAACCATCAAGGAGTGCATTGCAGCATATGAAAACATACATGATTGAGCTCCTGACACCATCAACTTTGATGAAACTGGACCACAACTGGACTTCTACAATGGCCTCCTCATGCTCATTAGACGCTAGTTTGACTTGAGCCACTGCAATAATCTCTTAAAGTATTCTTGGAAATAAAGCAAGCTTCATAAAAATTTGACAGCCTGCATGTAATCAACAAATAAAAAAAGAATCCCACAGAAAAGAATGACCCTAGACCTAACAAGCAGAACAACTGAGCTAATAACCCTCATCCTTGAGGCAGAAATTTATTTTCAGGTTAACTGGATGAGTACTGATAACACAGCCAAGGAAGGAAAAGCTCAAGGGAATGCTTAGTCAAGCCGCTCTCTTCACCAACAAGACTCATACAGGAACCAAGACGTGGACCCAATTACCACAATCCAAGTACCTTCCAACAATCATATACTATTTGCCACCCAAATTGAAAATAAACTCCTAACTTATCCTGTCTGCTGTTGCAGTTATTTAAGGCACAGCACTATTTGATACTGGAGCCAACAAATTCATCATTGAAAAGTTTTTGTCAACCTCATGAAACTACCCACAGTCAAGAACAATGTCAGGAAGGTTATCATGTCAGACAACAGGAGCACACCAGTCACCAAGGAGGAAAAACTTTTCTGTGCACAAATAGGGGACATAGAGACTACCCTTAGTGGCCCTATCATACCAATCCCCAAGTACAAAGTATCACTTGGACTAGATTGGATAGGAAAAATAAAACCACACATCAACTGAGATAGCACTACCTTCCCCATACAGCAAGAAGAAGTAATCATCATGTGTATCAGAATCAACTTGACACTCTCATGAGGGACTATATATTTGTAAAGATCATTAAACAGAAGAGAAGGTACCCTAGCAAAAATTACTGGAACACCTGCACATATGAGATCATTCATTTAAATAAGGTAGAAACCTCACTCAAACAGGACCCAGTACAACAACAGCTAATCCAAGAATTCTCTTCTGTCTTCCAAAAAAACTGTCAGGACTACCGCCTGACAGAGATATTTGACACAAAATTGATCTCAAAGTAAGTGTACTAAAAGCATACTCATTTATTGCTTAACACAACAAGAAGACAATGCACTAAAAGCCTATCTGGATAAAGCCCTAGAAAAAAGGACTCATTCAATCATCCAAATCCCCTTTTAGCGAGGCAGTCTTTTTTAGCAAAGAACAAAGGAAGATTGTGTCTAGTCACTGATTACAGGACGCTCAACAAGGTACTAATTATAACCAGGTATCTCCTGCCCCTGATTGATGACTTATTTGATGCACTGGGGGGTCCCAGCTCTTCAGAAAATTGATGTAACAGCAGGATATTGCCAAATCTGCGTTTAACCAGAAGATATCCCCAAGACTGCATTTTGAACTAATTATAACTTATTTGAATGTGTTTTCCTCAACTTTGGCATGGAAAATGCCTCAAGTACCTCTGTGACATTTATGAATGATGTTTTAAATAGCACATTAGCAAAAGGGCTAATTTCTACCTTGACAATATAATTATATACATTCAAACCTTAAAACAACACTGGAGAGACGTCTTCCTGGCCTTCTGCACCCTTCAAGATAACCAACTCATAGCCAAGCCAATAAATATGACTTTTTTTCAGCAGAACTCCCATTTTTAGGATACATTATAAGGAAGGATAGATTGAAACCAGACCCAGAAAAGATACACACCATAACTGGTATACCAGCACCTCAAAATAGGAGTGAGCTTTGTACATCCCAGACATGGTAGTCTATATCAGGAGATTCATCCCTGACTGGCGTGCCTTGACTGCCCCTTATCTGCAATCACAGGCAAGACAACAAAATTTGTATAGACACCTCTAAGATGTCAGGAACCTATCTGCTCAGAAACATATCACCAAGCAGGTGTATGGCCGCAGAAGGGTTCAAACCTGTAACCAAAGTATTAATGAGGACAGAGAACATTTCCATATGGAATAGCTCCCCAAGCAAACAATACTGCCCCAGGAGTGGAATATATCTACCAAGAAGAAAGTAGGCTTCTAGGTAGCTAAACAGGAAGGCTGAGGCCAAGGGATGGAATAAAGTGGGTGAAGGAGCCAGATTGTTGTCCATTAACACTTGTGGTTTCTCTGTAATAGGAGAGATAACAGAAAAGGGTGTGGTAGTGTACCATATACCTGGTATCACTTGGCGCCTTGACTTATCAAGGTACTGAGGGGGAGTGAAAGAACCAGAATCTGCTCTGGTTCCTAGCAATACACTTGCTGCAAAGGCATGGACCAGGAGCAACCAAACCAACTATTTATATCCAAATGGCTCCCACTGGGAGGACTTGGGTAGTCTCATGGCTTTTGGGATCAAGAAGTAAACAACCAAGAAAAATCAAGTTGGTTAATGAAATGACTTTAATTAACTGAACAAACTAAAATCTTGAAAGATGGAGCCTTATATAGGCTTAAAGACTCTTAATTAGCAGTTTTTAAATGGTAATGTGTGTTGCAACATATTTGATTACTCCCTCTTGGGGAATCAACACCCCAAGTAGTTCAGGCAAGAGCCTAAAGTTGAAGTGTGGAGATTGAAATCTCCAAATCAATGGATTTTTTGATTTACGCACTTTTTTCAATAAAAAACTTTGCCCAAAAATTTAATATTTCTCTTAAATTTGACTTTTTTAAAAAGTTTTACTAGAAGCTAAAATCAAAAAACAAGTTTGAAGTGCCCAAATTGATGCAATTTAAAACACACCTTAATTTAATTTGGCTTTTAAAATAGAATTTAATTACCCATTTAAATGGAGGGAACAAAATTGAAAGTGCAAAAATTGAAGTGCAAAAAAATATTCAATTTAATATTTTACACATCAAAATTAAGAAAAATTTTAAAACCTAAATTTTTTTATCTATATGTAAAAAAAGAAATTGTCAAGCCTCTGGGATAATGTAAAAAAACTTGACTATTATTCCCCTTTTACTTGATTGGCTAAACAGCCAATCACCATTTAGCTGGCTTGATTGTAGAAGCATCAACTTATCCTATCCCTTGAATTTGGCCAATTGATACACTGATGATTATCCTGAGGATTGATCCTGATCTGAAAATGGTCCGCCAATTGGATTTGACCTGAACAAACAAACTTGATCCCTGGGCCACAATCACAGAACACTTAAAGCCAATAAGACAGAATGATCAATAATATAATTCAAGTTGGGTTACGCCAAACATTTGCACCTTCAGATACCTCAAATTCTACAACTGATATAGAAGGTTGTTCAGAAGAATAATGTATGATGCAAAAACCCAATAGACAGGGTAACTAAACTTGCACATGCATAAACTGGAAACAAGATGCCACCAACACGCTAGTGAAGTAAGCTGAGGCCTGGTAATCTATTGAAGTCCCATGCCAGACCGGCATGACTGCCTAGCTCTGGGGGCTGAAACTAGCAGTCTGGGGAACAGATAGACTGACTAGTAAGAGTTAGATGTGTCAGATAACTATCTGGCAAGAGGGCCTATCCACCCTATATAAAGTGCTCTCCTAACTAGAGATTGAGCAGAAAAAATAGCACCCTTGGCTTAGAGATTGAAGATCTCTAAGTATAGTATCTATACTAGCCGACACCTAGTAGTCAGTTGTATCCAGATAGAGTGCTCCATTGTCTATCTGCAGAACTGTGTTTCTTCTCCTACAACCTTAGGATTCCGCCAATCTGTAGCCATATCCCAAGACCCAATTGGTAGCTATAGACTGTTGCCATACAGTCCCCTATCAACATATATAATACAATGTCACTTAATAAAAGTAATACCTCAAGACCCCAAAATATTGACAGAAATCAAGAGCTAAAAAAAGCTTTTTTAACTTTAGGCAAATTTTTAAATTTTTTGTTCAATATCAATATAAAAAACTATTATAAGCTCTTTATTTTTAAAATAAAATTTGCCCCATAAAAATTTATTTAAAAATTTACATATAGTTTCTTAATGGGTGCAGAAATCAAAAAGTAGTCAAAATCAAAATCTGAAAAGGTACCAAAAAACTAGGACCACTTAAAATTATTTTTTTACAAAAAATTAATATTTTATTCATTATGTTTTATTAAGTTCCTCAAATCAAAAATGAGAAAATTGAAAATTGACTTTTTAGATTTATCACACTTTTTATAATCTTATAAAATTTTAAATAATCAATAAAAACTTTTGAAATTCCTCATGTAGATTCTTTAAGACCTGATATTTAAATATATAAAAAAGAAATGAAGTTTTTTTGGTAGGTTTTTATTCTATTAAAATATTAATAAAGTGGTGTGTTTTAGAGGCAATTTCAAAAAATGTTAAATTAATATAATATTTTACTACCGTAAATTCAGAACCTAAAGGTAAAAATGCGGGATTTTCAAATTCTTTTGCCTAAACTCACTAACTTAATGAAGTAATTTTCATCTCATAACAACTTACTTTTTGTATAAAATGATGAAAAATATTCCAGTAAGTTGATGAGTTCACACAAAATAATTTGACAATCCTGCATTTTTACCTTCAGGTTCTGAATCTACAGTATGTTTCCCTATATTATTTCAGGGGACAAAATTGAAGTGCCCAAATCAAAGTTCACAAAACAAAGTACAGAGATTGAAGTGCCTGAATCAAAGTGCAATAAGCTCTTGGGTTTTTTTGAAGGGTTCTCTTTTGAATTTTATCCTTTTCCACCTCTCATTCCTTCTCAATTTTTTTAAAGTTTTGTTGGCTCTTGGCTGCACCAGGGGCCAAAAAACTTTTAAAAAAATTCTGCGTTGTCAAGAGGGTGGATTATATAAAACTGGATACCAAGTAGAAAAAACTTTCTTTTTTCTTATCTTCTCCTTTTCTTTTCTCCTTTCTTATCCTCAATTATCTTTTACTATCCTCTTTCCATTCTAATCCTTGATTATCTTTTATTATCCTCTCTCCATTATTTCCCTGAATTATCTTCTACTTTCCTCTTTCCATTCTTACCCTTTATTACTTTTTATTATCCTCTCTCCATTAGTACCCTCAATAATCTTCTACTATATCTTTTTTCATTTGTTTTAGAGTAAAATAAGATGTTATCAGAAAATTGTGGACCATAGTATTTTATCATCTGCCAGCTGATCTCCTAAGTCTTCTAACATTAGGAAATTACAGAGAACCTGTAACTTTGGCATAAGCTTTGGCCCAGAATATTTGTTGTCATTAGAAGTAGAAAGTCTGACAAGGCCCTGAGCCCGAAGGATTTAGGACGGCTCTTCCTACTTCTGGATATAAGTTCATATGTGTTGTCTCTATATTTTACTATAGATAATTATACTTTATGACAACAGTATCATCTTTTGCTCTCCACTAATAAAACTTAAGAGAGGATCACGTTAAGGAAATAGGACTTGGATCAATCATCAAGTCAGTAAGGAACCATCAGTCTTTTATTCTAATGGACTGGCTTTAAGGCAGCCTGTCTGCACATGTGCTATCCAATTTAGCTCACAACACTAGAAGAGACTGAAGTAGCATTAGGACAACACAGCAGGAGTCCTGGCTTTTTCAGGCTGGTTTTAACAGAAGGCTTGCTTGACATCTTCCACAGATTGGTATCCTTTCTGTCTACCTGGGCCACTTCCAGGGCTAGCTAGCCAGCGGTTGGCTACTAGTTAACAGAGATGATTGTTTCACTTAATCAGAGCTACCCTAATACAATAGGCTCAAAGCCTTTTATCTTAGAGTGTTTGGCCTGACAACTCAGTCCATGTTGGACTCTCCTAGAAGTCTTTCAGTTGATGGCCTATATGATGGCCTTTGTTATAGGAATCCATTAGAGTTTAGAATAGTAATTATTATGAAAAGCATGTTTGAGGTGGTTGTTAAGGTGAAATAATTAATGAGAAGTAATTTAATGTTCTATTAATTAATTGCAATGCATGAATTGTTAATGCCAGGACATGATTTGATTGTTGAATAATTGATTCTATCAACCTGCAACCCACATTATTTGGTTGAAACCATTCCTAAGAGTGAATAACCACTGACCCGCGTTAATTAGAGCAATTGACTTTTGGTCTGTGTATATTGTTGAATCCTTTAATTAGTCAATATCCAGAAATCCTGACAGATGTATATAATGTTTCTTTTTAGTATACAAATTTGAACTTTCTATATCATTTTTAGTGGAAGTAAAGTGTTTTTAACATACTGTAAATTCAGAACCTAAAGGTAAAAATGCGGGATTGTCAAGTTGTTTTTGCGTGAACTCACCAACTTACTGGAATACTTTTCATCCTTTTATATAAAAAAGTAAGATTTTCTTGGATGAAAAGTATTCCATTAAGTTGGTGAGTTCATGCAAAAACAATTTGACAATCCCGCGTTTTTACCTTTAGGTTCTGAATTTACAATAAGAATGTTCAAGTCTTAATTTTATGATATGTAAGTGGAAGATTATTGATATCTTTGGTTATTGTGACTTATAAATAAGATATAAGACTATATCTTTTATTAAGTATAAAATTGTATAGTATAGCTTTAATAAGAAAATAATGTACTTTATATTATTTTAATGATAGGCTTCTATAACTTTCATCATTAAAATAAGATCACTAATAAACCAAACTACTTAAAATCATATGCTTGTATCTTGCAGGATAAATCCTTTATTTTGCTTATACTAAAGTATTATTATAGCTTTACATAAGCTGGAAATTGAATTAACCTTTTTTATGAAGCTTATAGTTTGTAAAGCAGATTTTGTGTAGTTTCATATTTTACATTCAATTAATTAGGTTAAATATAGATTCTAGTCTAATTTTGATTTTTAAACTAAAATAAAATTTCTTTAAAAAACAGCTTATTTAAGATTTATTTTTATCTAGCATATATTTTTTATTGCAGAAATAATTTCCTTTGGATTTTTTAGTCTAGAAAAGTTTTAAAATATATATTTTTATATTAACAACTGTATTTTATTCTGCTTCAAAGTTAACCTCCTGAAAATTGATTTTTGCAGTTTGATCTTTGATATTTCCAATTTTTGCACCCTATATAGTGTTTTGATTTTTGAACTTTTTGGGGGTCCCATTTTCAATTTTTACACTTTCAACCTTAGGAGCTTTGACCTAAGGAACTTGTCCAGTAGTTCACTGAACAAGTCACTGAATGGCTCACCAACTAATCATTAAATTGGTGGCACCACTATCATTCATCCATCACTTACAAGGATCAAACATCCAGATCCTAAAAGGAACACAACTTGATTAAGCCTTGTGACTTAAGAGGAACATTACTGTCAGAACTTTTGGTTCTGCTCTCAGACCTGGGGGTCTGATTACAATTTGCTTTATTGGGTAGTTGATTGATCTTAGTCATTATGTTGATAGTTAGCTTGTATGGCAGCAAGTGTTACTTGCAACATCTGGTATTTCCTTGGCAAGGCAACAGCTAGCAATGTTCAAGGGAGGCAACTTCCAAGCAGCTTTCTATACAGGTGGCTTGCTAGTTCTTTAAGTACTGACAATGGTCTTTGAACTTGGATATCTTCTTCTACTGTGAAAAGGTTCTACAGTAGGATCTTGGTATTATTGTCTGCCTTCCATTAGTCCAATGGAAGGGCTTTTATAGAGCCAGCACTCTCTTGCCAGGATAAGATCATCTGGCGCATCTAACTATTTCTTGGTAGTCTTTTCACCCCCAGACTGCTAGCATCAACCCCCAGAGTTAGGCATTCATGCAATGGCATGTGATTCCATATCATAGTACCCTGAGCTGGGTACTAATTGCCATAGAGTGATACAGTATCTATTAGCGTGCTGGCAGTGGCGGTGCTAATTTATGACTATATTTTTAGCGCATGACACTTTGTTCCTGGGCAAACTTTCTTGCATTGATTTGCAATGGCACTGGTAGTTTGCTAGTGAGAATTTGACTCATTCTTTTTGATCCTTGGGTAATCCCATAATAACTAACCTAGAGGTTTGCTAGAGTATTCTGGAATAACTCTAGCAACTTGGGAATCAGTCATAATTGGAGTCTATAGTATTCCCGGTTGTTCTTATAATAAGTGATCCAAATCTACTTCACAAAGGCTTCTCAGATCAATTAAGCCTGCTATTAATATTAGAAGCTTATCAAATAGATGGCTTGGTAGGCCGTCAAGATATTCAAGGTAGAACAAAGTCAGTATAAATTCCTGACATTTCCTCAACTTGACTTAGTTATACCGTCAAGAGTTAAATTGATAATCAACATGTTGCAACCATCCAACACTTCCAATACCTCCCATGTGACTGATGCACGTAGCATTATTGCTGCCATGTTGGTTTCCAATTGGGACCTGTTCCAGGCCATGTTTTATGATGCCAAGAAGGCACATATTTGCGGGCTTTGGGACAGGGATACCAGTACAATATTTACTGGTATGGATCATGTGGAGCCTCCCCATAAGCAGGCGCACCAAACACCCAAGTCCCCATCCAAAAAGCCAGCCCACAAAGATCCAACCCGGCAGGGCGCAGAAATCCCCTTGGCTACTTTGGAGGAGCAGCCCATTGATACCTGGGCTTTGGTTCAGGGGTCTTTGGCCTCACAGGCTCCAGTTGGTAACCTACCAACTGTTCAATATCAAATCAATATGCCCGACTTTGATTGTGGTGTCCTTTTCTCTGGCTTTGAATTGTGTTGTCAATTCCTCTTTGTTTTCCTTCAGAAGAGACCCCAGAATGACTTGAAGGCATGTATCACTTCCTCAAGTTTTGGCTTCTTCTCCGTTGACAATGAGGTGTTAGTGGAGCGCCTGAGTCATAATCTCCTTGACCTTGTCAACATCTCTTATGCTAGTGATCCTGTGGATGGCTTGGATTGAGCGTTTATCATCCAAATTGCTGACCAGATAACTCAATCCTGGTTTCAGCATCTCCCCCCATTCCTGTTGGTGTACCAGAAGCTGCAGGTTGACAACCGCAACTAGCGGGATAGTTGTCTAGGCAAGGTGGTCTGCTGGTGTTGGGATGCCTTTCATAATGGGGATTGGAAAGCTGTGGTGCAAGCCATGGTCCTCTGTGGGGATTTCATGTTGACCCCTGACCTTTGCCTTCCCCAGGGCAGCTTTGCCAGGATGATTGCGCACTGGGAAAAGCTCCACAATGCTATTGGTAACATTAAGGCAATACTCCCAGATGAGTATCTTTCCATTGATGATTTCATCATGGATTGCCTTATTCTGGGGAGTGACTATTCCCTCAAGGGTGGCCTCTGCCGGGTCAACTGGGACTTTGAGTCTATTCTCCTGCCCTTGGTTAACTTTTTATACATTTCTCCTGCCCAGAAGGAGTTGTGGTTGCATGTGACTGTCTTCCTGTTTGTAGAAAACCGGCACTTTCCCTTTGAATCTTTACCCCGTGAGGTTGCGCTTCTGGCTGGAACCCAAGAGCCTGTCATGTCAGTGCCAACACCTGAGCCTTGATGCGCCATCCTGGTCAAACAAGACAAGGATTCCAATGAGGACAAGGAGGAGACAGAAGACAAAGATGAAGAAGACAACGATGACAATGACAACTACCAGGAGGGCAATTTCTAGCCTTGCCTCTTTTCACTATATTCCCAATAAAATCAAGTTCAAAAATCTTTATTTGAATCCTCTTAGAAATATAGGAAGCTACTTAGATGCCACTATTTGGCAAAGTGTGGAAAGGTTTTAGGGACCTTTCATGGACTCTATTAATGAGTTGCCCATCCAAAATATCCTTGATGGTATAGGCGTCCTGACCTGTTTGCTCAATGACTTCAAATGGGCCTTTCCAGATGGTGTCAAGTTTTTGTGCTCTCCCTATTACTTTATTATGATAGGAAACTTGAGTTCTAACCTTGAACTCTGGCAGAGCGCGGTGGTTGACATTATCTTGCTGGTGTCCTTTTTTTTGGCCAATGTAGTCTCTGTAAAAGCTTCAGCCTGAAGTTTAATTAATTTATCTGCCAATCTTGTCATTTATTGGTTGTAAGTGATCTCCCCAGGGTTGCCCATGGCAGAGAATAATATTGGCAGGATGGCCAGATGTTGACCATACATGAGCTAGAAGGGCAAAAACTTAGTTGTGCTATATATAGAGATGTTATACGCAAACACAACTGCTGGCAGGAAGAGATACCACTCATAAGTACACTTATCTGCCAGTTTGCAAAGGATGTTCACCAAGGTGCCATTTGCTCTCTCAACCACCCCATTTGTTTCTGGATGGAACGGGGTAGAGAGCACTCCCCTCACACCCATTAGCTCATTAAGCTTCAAAATAACATTGGCCGTAAAATTAGTGCCATTGTCTGTGAAGAATGAATTGTGGGCAACCATGGCGGTGAATAATTTGCTCTAAGATGAACCTTGCAGTGACCTCTGCACTCACGTGCTGAAGAGCTTTTACCTCTACCCATTTGGTGAGGTGATCTTCTATAAATTCAGAACCTGAACTTAAAAATGCAGGATTGTCAAATCCTTGGTCCAAATTTCAAATCACTTTTGCAAGATGGCTTTTTTTAATTAAATTGAAATCTTTAAGTATTTATTTGAATATTTGAAATGCGGGAACTCATAGACACTTTGCAAAGTTCAAGTTGAACTGCATATTTCCAATGAACAAAATGAATTAACTGGAATCAGATTTGAAGTGTTCAAATCCATCAGCCATTTTCATTAAGTTTACTATGTTTTTTGAAATTGTGGGATTATCAAATCCAAGAAGTAAATTTCAAAACACTTTTGAATGGCACTAGTAAACTCAGATATTAATTGCGGGAACTGGAATCTAAATTGAATGTACAGTAAGCATACTAGGAAAAACCAACCCAAATAAAGAAGCTCCACTGCAACTAAAATCAAATGAAAAATTTAATCTCAATACCCCTGTTTAGACATAAAGAGTGATTAAACTTTAAAATCATTCAAAACTAGAAAGGATACAATATTATATACTTCAAATTACAGATATAGAAACTCTGCTACTATTCAAGGCTAAATCAAGAGAAAACAACTACTCACAACTAACCAATAAATCCAAATAAATACATATTTAATCTAAAATAATTTTTTTATTTTGTTTTATTTTATATAACCGTCAGTTGCAATCCCAACCAGCTCCTGCACCAGCCTTCAGGGAAGCCTGTCCACAAGGGCATTCCAGAGGGTCCAAGAACAGACCCAGAACACAAATTGAAGGGAGTCATGCCAATACACAAGCCTCCCAAGGCGTCAGCACCAGTCAACCACCTCCTGCATCCCAAACCAGATCACACAGCCTTAATCCCAGACAGAAGCCGCTCTCAAGGCCTGCAACCAAAGTCTCTTACACAAAGATCATTGGGAATAATAAGGTTACATACACTTCCACCATATACCCAGTTGTCACCCGGCCACGCAATCTTGATCCAACAGTTGCTACTTCCTGCCCCTGCATCTTTGACACCTCCTATGAGCCATTGGCCACCACTGAAGAGCCATCTGCACCTGTATCATATGCCATCATTGACAGCACCAGCACAACCAAGCGTGATCCCACCTTCTACACAAAGGTCCCCATCCCTGTGTTGAGCCTGCTATCCAGGATGCTGTGGTACCTGTCAAGGGCCAGCGTCAGTTGACGGATAATGAGTGTGAAGCTATCATCAACTGCTTGAACAAGGGAATGATAGTTTGGGATATTGCGTCCCCATTTGGTGTCACAGCCAGTTAAATTGCCAACATCAAACCAAGTATGGCAACACCGGATAAATTTCTAAATCCACCAAGGCTAAGCAGCAGCCAAAACTCTTGCAGCCTGTGTATATTAACACAATAAAACAGTGGGTAGCCAAGAATTGCCACCTGGACACAATTGCTGTCCAATTAATAATGGCCACAGAGTTTGGGCTTTCTGTTTCCAAAACCCTTGTTTAAAAAACAATGGTTGATTTGGGCTTCTCCTGGAAAATACTGGGAGTTTCTCTGCACAATAGAAACAGCAAAAAAACAATTGAGGATCAACACATTTATGCCAAGACCTATATGGCTCTCAAGAAGACAGGAAATATCCTATTCTTTTACATAAGCAAATTATTGTTTTTCCTTCTCACTCAGGTCTAGGCATGGGTGGGTTGAGAAGGGGTCCAAGGACAGCGTAGCCCATTGTGCAGTTGTCTGTTCCCAGACCTATTCAATGGTTGCGCTTCTTGGTCCTTGCAAGTTGGACCAATACCAAATGATCAAGGGTTCCCACAATAGCAGGACTTTTCTCAATTTTCTCCAAATTGTCAAGGAGTATCTCCAGATCAACTACCACAGTACAACCAACATTGTTGTGCTGGATAATGTTGGGCTCCACAAAGTGGATCTGGTTGTGTCCAAGTTCCTGCCAATTGATAAAAATAGCCATTTGGCCAACCACTGCCTGGCTGACTGCCCAATGAGATTCCTCTTCCTCCACCTGTATTCTCCATTTCTGAACCCAATCAAGGAGGTGTTTGGTTGGATAAAAATAAGGTGAAACAAGGCCTTCCTCAGGACACTGATAATCTATTCAATATTCTTGAGGTCAGTCAATTTGCAAAGCCACCCAATATGGTGGCAGCTTTTTACAAGCACTCAGAATCCTTCCTCCCCAAAGCCCTTGCCTCTGAGCCAATCAGATAAATGGGCGCTTTGGGTTTTATTTTTTTATTTTTATTTTTTTGTTTTTAGTAGGACTCAAAAATCATTAATTTATATATAATGATGTGATGTTTGATTGTATTATAGACAAATAAGAGTATGTAGAAAAAGTAAGTAAATTAATTATACTAGGTATGAGGAATATATTTTTATTATAATGCACTGAATACTATATTGACTGTTGCGCTAACAAATAAATAAATTAAAAAAGATAGAAATAGATTAATTTTATTTAAATAATTGTGAATCCTAGTTGGTACTTTGGCTTTGTTAAGCCATAAATTGAACCTTGCAGGTCATCATCTGATACTTATTAAATCAGTGCCACTATAGCCACATGACACAGAAGTCAATGATTTTATGTATTGCTTACTAATTAGTACTTAGGACGCGGGTCAAGCATATCAAATATATTTATCAAATCACATTACAAGGGAAATGTAATTTGAGTTCTAAACAATCACTTGTTTAGAATATAAGTGGAGCGGGCCGCATGATGTGGATAAATTGAATTCTCGTTGTTTGTATATGTAATAAATGAACCCATACTCAACGAGCTAGTAAATAAAACATTGATAACTTATTTTTATTATTTGATGTGGTTGCAACTTTAACTAATTTCTTGTAATATATTTAGATATATTAATATTATAATTTACCTACTAAAATTTAAAACAATCTTAAAATATTAAAAGTAAAATTATAATTATAAATCTTAAAAGTTATATATTAAAGTTTAAATATTCAAAAATTAACTATTTTTATTTAATTGTGATATATTCAATATTGAAATATTATATATTAAAAATTTTAATATTGAAAGGTGTATTATTAAAATTTTAATATTAACTTTTAGATACTAAAATTTTAATATTTAATTATTTAAAATTAAAATTTTAGTATTAAAATCTAAAAAAATTTAAAAAATTAATTTGCAAGGGGAAAAATATTTAATTAGGGGATGCTAATTGCAAGGGGAATGCAATTATTCCGGGGAATTATACCCCAAAATTAAATTTTTGGCTAGAGCGTCTAATTGGATTCATGTACTCTTCTGTATGTGGTGGACAACCCTGGATGCAATTGCTAGAGGGGTGGCTCCCTGTACCCCAGTGGTTGTTAACGTTTAATAAAAGGAAGGCAGGTGAGTGAATCAATTAATAGGGTTTTTTCAGGGGGCATGAAGTACCCATACAATGTTGCCAATGTAAAGGAGTCATACAGGACGTGAACAACTGTCCTATACCCCTGTGGTGTCTTCTGGTGTTTATATGCTAACTGACATATGTTCATTTGAATAGGTACATCCTCCAACTTTTTGACATTGGTTTTTAATATGCAGTGAAGGAGGATTCCCAGGTATATTACAACATGAAATCTTTGTGAGCTATATTTTTTGGAGAACATGCACAATTTTTTGAAGACTTGAACTACCCTATTGATATAATATGCTTTGTCATGCCCTGCCCCAAAGGGCAGGCTTTTTAAGATACTTAGTTAATTTTCAGTTTTGCTTAAATCTTTCTTTATTTATTAATATTCAAAAGTTTAATTTAAATTGTTAATAATTTAGTATTTTAAGTTAGTTTACCTTTGGTTTACAACATTTGCATTTGAAATTTTGTTGTTGTTGCTCTATCTTTCCTACTCTATTTCACATATATTTCTACTTAAAGTTAGAATATTTTCACCTTATCTTACCTTTTGAAACTCTTGCTTGCGTTGTTGCCGCTCCCCCAGCTTTACGTTGCTGATCTGCATACAGTACTGGCTTCTGTTTCCCCTTTTTCTTTGTCTCTGATACTCCAAACTTCTCCAGTTGCTTCTCTTCTTGTCTGCTTGCTTCCTTACTGTCTATTGATTGCAACAGAAAAGGCTTATTCTCTATAAATAAAGAGCTTTTAAAGAGTAGGCTTTAAGCCAAAATTCTAAGTGATTTCTTCCCTTCAACTTTTTACAATTTTTTAAGCTTCAAATTTGTAATTTTAAGAATTTTGATTTTTTAATTCATTTTTTCTGTTTAGCTTTTCCTTAAATCCCAATGAAACTTGTAAAAAACAAGCCTTAGGCTTGTTGTATCCATTTTTTCCCTTAAGGAATCTTTCAATAATTATATGTATCATTTTTGCCAATGGAGAATATTCTAATATTGATATTCCCTTAGTTACAAATTATTCACTATTGAAAACTTTATTCTATCATTTTTGCTTAGGGTTTTACACTATATTACTCCTTTTGTGACACAATATAGGTTTTTAGCAGGTTTCTGTAAGATCATCTTATAGACAGTTCCTATGTTCTTGTATCTTTTAAATTTGAATCCCAATGCTTTGCACGCTCTAGTCTATAACCTTGCACAATTATAAGCAAGGCCTTACATGTTTGATTGAATTTGAAGAGGGTCTAGGGGGCATCCAACTTATATCAGCCTCATGCCTTGGCAAACAAATTTAATAAAGGTTTAAATGTGTTCACAAGGACTGTGTCCCCAACTTTGTTGAAAATGCCTTGAATACTCCATTAAAAATTTCAGTTTTAAAATATTCAGTCTCTATTTGAAAGTCAGTTTGTTTAAGTTTTTTTCATATTTGTTGATGTTTGCAAATGGGAATTGTTGAATGCTTTCATAGATATATTCATTGAAGTTTAACTTGACATCTGCCGTAAAATATGCAGCCTGGGTGCTGATTTCTACAAATAGTTAGTCTACTACTTCTTTATCTTAATACTATACATGTTGTGGTATAGTGACAGTCTGGGTAAGGATAGAATAATATAAGAAGATAATAAGAAAAAACCAGTGTTTATTTAGATAGTATCACACTTATATAGTGTGAGGCGGGGGAATTGCTACAAGGGGAAGGGAGGCATAGACAGAAGGACTTCCCTAATGGAGGAGAGTGGATTGGCATAGAAGAAATTCCCACGCAAGAGAACAACCAGTTTTATGCGGCTTTCCTTAAGGAGGCAAATGGAAATAACTTTGTTGTTCTATTATTAACCTCTGAAGTAAAGCCTATGCCTTATGCGCATTGAAAGGCGCTTCAAACACTTTTTTAGAGGCGTTATAAATTTCTTTATCCTTAGTAAAATCAGGACGCAATAAAGCAATTGCGCAACTGTTCTGTCGCTTGATTCCTAGATGGACGACTTAAAGTCTAATCAATTTAATCTGCAACATTTCCCTCCACTGGATTAGACAAAGGGTCAAGAATGGCTTGGCGTCTCTAGGTAGCAGCTATGGTGTTGGGATCAATCACATGTCTTGTTAGGTGGGGGTTTGTTGCCCAATCCTTGGTCATTGGCTTTGGGGATCTGTAGGTAACCAGTAGTGTTTTCTGGCTGCCATTCAGGTGGTAGAACAGTTGGTGTGGTACAGCAAGAGTCTTTTCAGTCTCCAATAAACACCTTGCTCTTTTTTCTTATTTCTCATACTTTGGTGCAACACTATCACAAACAGGATAACAATCCATGGAATTTTCAATTAGGCTTCTGTTTTTTTGGGTTATTGTCCTCATTGAGGCTTAATCTTGGTCATTGGGAGCAGCACACATATACTGAGCTTGTACTCTAGTGATCAATTGCCCAGAACAGGGCTCCTTAAGGGTATAGGAGTTGGGGCCAGTCTTCTGGATAACTTAAACTGGGCCTTGCCAAAGGGAGGCAAGTTTGGATTCACGGCTGTACCCTCTATTGCTGAAGAAGTAGACTTCTCCTACCAGGTAAGTGGGTAAGGTGGGGCGTTTGGATGCAGCTTGTTCTAGGTCCTGCAACTTATGGTTTAAGTTGACAGTGTAGGCCTCTGATTGCAAGCAAAAAAGAGTTTGAACCAGCTTGTTGAGGTACGCCTCTTGGGATACAGCCAGGCTGGGCTTTACCAAGGAATATAGTAAGGGGGAAGTCCTAGTTGCCGGCCATAGAGCAGTTAGAAGGGCGGCTTGCAAGTGGCCTGATAGTACCCAATGTTATATGCAAAGTTGGCTGCAGGCAGGAAGGTATTCTACTCAGTCTCATGTTGGTGACTGAGCTTCCGGAGTATCTGGACCAGGCTCCCATTAGTGCTCTACCATGCCATTTGTCTGTGGGTGATAAGAAGTGGATAGTGTCCCACAAATTCCCATCAGATGATTGAGGCAGGGGATGATATAACTGGTGAAGTTGGTACCATTGTCTGTCAGCAGAATCTGGGGGCAACCATGTTTGTATATGATATTCTCCAGGATGAACGTGACTGTCACCAGTGCAGATTGGTTGGGAATTGCCTTGGCCTCTACCCATTTAGTCAGATGGTCAACCACCACAATGATAAACTTGTTGCAACTGTTGGTAGCTGGCAGGGGGCCCACTATGTCAATGGTTACAGTGTGGAAGGCAAACCCAGGGTGTAAAAGTCTGTGTTGAATCTTGGCAACCTTAGGTCTCTCAATGTTGCAGTCATGACAGTTGGCTAGTGTATCCACTACGTCAGTGTGCATTCCTTCCCAGAAGCAGTGCTGCTGTAGCATAGCTAACATCTTTTGTATGCTACCATGGCCAGTAGTCTTGTGAGCGGCCACCACTGAGTCCATGCTTAGGGATGGGCGTATGTAAGGTAGCCAAGAGTCTCCACAAAACTTCAGGAGTTGTCCCTTAGAGACCTTGGTATCAACAGTTAGCTTCTTGAGAGCTCTCTGTATCTCTACCAGCTCCTCCCCCCACAAAGAAGGATCCTCCATAGGCTTGTTATAGAGAATGTCAGCCATGGGGGATACTAAAGCAACAGATGGAAGACAGGAGAGATAGTCAGCATTCTGGTGTGCTTCTCTGGCTCAATGAATGATTTTGTAGTCATAAGCCTGAATTTTAATGGCCTAACGCGCCAGACATCCTTCAGGGTCCTTGAGGGTCTTCAGCCATTGCAAGGAAGCATGGTCTGTTACAACTGCAAAATGTACCCCATGTAGATAGACTCTGAATTGCTGATAGGAGTATACCACAGTCAGACACTTTTGTTTGGTGACAGTGTAGTTCCTCATGTGAACATTAAGTGTACGCAGCAGTATCCAACAGGGTGTTCACGTCCTTTGGAGTCCAGTTTGGAGAGAACAACCCCAATGCAGTCAGACTAGCATCTGTATGAACCACAAACAGCTTGGCAAAGTCAAGGTAGCCCAGTACAGGGGCTGCAGTCAGTGTTCCCTTGAGAGTATTGAAGGCAGACTGACACACTTGGCTCCAGAAGAATTCCTTATCAGCTCAGCAAAGCTGAAAAAAGGGGTTTCCCAGGGATGCAAAATCGAAGATGAAGCAGTGTTAGTACCCAATCATCCAGGAAGACCTGCACGTCCCACTTATTGGCCAGGATCTGTGTTTTCTCAATGGCTTCAACCTTCAGAGGTACAGGGTGGAGTCCATCTTGGCTAATGATGAACCCCAAGAACTCAAGGTGCTCCTTGAAGAAGTTGCACTTGTATGGCTTGAGCTTGAGATTGTCTGCAAGTAACCTCTGGAAGACATCCTCCAAGTGTTTTAGGTGATCATTAAAGGTTTGGGAGAACACATTGATGTCATCCAGGTAGACCAAGACACTGGTGAGCTTGAGGTTGCCCATCACTGCATCCATGGCCCGCTGGAAGGTAGACAGGGTATTAGAAAGACCTTGAGGTATCCTTGTGAGTTGGAATAGCACTTGGTCAGTGATGATTGCCTGTTTTCATTGATCAGTGGGGGGTAGATTGATCTGCCAGTATCCACTGATAAGGTCCATGGCGCTGAATAACTTGGCGCCACCCAGTTGGTCCAAGGTATTGTCAATACAAGGAAGGGGATATGAATCCTTCTTGGTAACAGTATTCAGTCAATGGTAGTCAATCACCACACAGTTGCTGCCATCCTTCTTTTTGCCAATCAAAAGAAGGGAAGCCCAAGGGCTTTTACTGGGGACCAGTAAGCCAGATCCCAATAGCTTCTGAAGCTCCTTGTTAGCCATAGCATGATTGGCTTGACTGCACCATATAGGTCTAGAACAGATAGGTGGACTTCCTTGGGTGTCAATATGATGAGAAACATCTGCAGCCTTGCCCAGGTCATAATCATCCTTGGCAAACACATCCTTATACTGGTTGAAGAGATCCATAGCTTGATCCTTCTGCTCTTTAGAGAAGCTGGATAGGGAGTTGCAGCTTATGACTGATAGCACCAGTGGTTGCTCACAGGGTAGACCCAACTCAGAGAAGTCCACAAAGGGGGCAGTCTCCTGCAGGTTTTCATGCTCTTCCAGTTCTATATAAGCCAGAAGTTGGTGTTTGGAGACAACCATGGCTTCATGACTCATGTTGGCCAAGAGTATGAGTACCTCCTTCTCACTTGGCATGAGGATGCCCTGTGAAACCCATGGTTCTAGTCTGGAGGCATTAGGGATGCCAAAGATTTCTTCATGAGTGCCAGCTGGTAGAGCCAGCAAGAGGCCTGTATTGTAGATCATCTGAGAGCCAGTTGGGGTAGTCACATTACAGGAGGCATAGACTGGGATACCCTTGGCTTCCCCAATTGAGAGAGGTAGCATCTTGACCTTCTTACTACACAGTGTATAAGCAACTGTAAGCTCTCCATTGGTGTACTCCAGATTGATGTTGTGCAGACGTTTGAACACTTCTTCCAGGGGTTCCAGGTGTTTTTTATAGATTCAAGAGAAGACATTAATATCATCTAGATAGACCAGGGCACATGAGGGCTTGAGGTCCCCCATCACAGCGTCTATAGCTCTTTGGAAGATGGCTGGGGCATTAGAGAGACCCTGAGGCATCCTAGTAGGCTGGAACAGCCTTTGGTTGGCAAGGATGGAACAATTCTCTGGGTCATCTGGAGGGAGATCAATCTGCCAGTAGACAGGTATCAGGTACATGGCCAAGAAGAACTTGGATGTGGGGACCCAGTAGGCAAGGTCTTATGTCATTCTCCCAGTGCAAGAATCCAACGTTTGTTGATTGAGAGGCAAAGTCAACCAGCAGAGGGGCATCAGAAGGCTCTGTTGTAAAGGAACAACAAGTGCCAGGGTCAGGCACAGGCTTGTCAGGGGGGAGAGGAATGGGGGGAGAGAAGGGAGGTGAAACCACAAATGCAGCCAAGGATTTCTCCTTGTCCTGGCTGCTTAGTAGTTTTTTGAGTGATCCTCATTGTACTCCTCAATACCATAATCATCAGTGCATTCTTCCTTGCTCTGAATAGCCCGAGGTTTAGTTGCTTCAGAACAATCAGGAGTGATGGTAGGATTGCTATCAGGTTCCCAGAGAGACTCCAGGTTACCTGCTGAAGGTGCAATGAAGGAGACATCCTCTTCATTACTTCTGTGACAGTGGTGGTAGTCAGGAAGGGGCAATGTAGTATTGATCTTCTGAGAGGGGGAACTATCAGCTTTAGCATTACCATGCAATCTCATTAGATTATCAGGGGTACTAATTTCTGAGGCATCTTCAAGGTGCTTGCTTAGTTGGTCCTAAAGGGAGTCAAGGAGAGCACGTTGAGCATCCAACTCATCTAGCCAATCTTTCTTTTCCTGAAAGGCCAGAACTAATTCCTCTTCCATAAAACCCATCTGTCTCTCTTGAGCATTTATAGTATCCTGAAGAGCAGAGAGTCCCATGGTGCGACTGATATGGATTCTTCTGGCTCAGGAGTTTTCTGTTGATGATCATAGAACTCCAGGGCAACATGCTGATTCATCTGGGTGGGTACCAAGGAAGAAAGTACATGTTCTATCTTGCTCATCAATAGAGCCATTCCAGAGTGGGAGTGAACAGCTTCTGATATATTTTTAGCAAGGTTTGGGGGGGCAGAGCAGGGGCCAGAGCAGCTATACGTTTAGAGGGTTCCAGAATTAAGGGAGATTCAATAAGGAGAACACCCAGAAGAAGGAGGAGAATATTGGCAGCATACTTCCTTCACCAAGGCAGGCTCCAAGGAGCAGGAGACGCAGTTCATGCCAGCTGCTTCAGCCATGGGATCAGGCTGGATTGGTATCAAGGAGGTAAGGGCTTTTTCAGTGGAGTTCATCCAGGATATCATACTCAACTGGGAGCTGGCAATTTCTGAAAGGTGTTGGCAGTTAGGTAACCACTTGCTTAGTCCTGGTTGATAATAGGTTGAACCATGGAGTCTAACAGATAGAGAGCCAGAAGCAGTGAAGGTTGATCCTGGAGTGGGTGGGAAGAAGGAGCCGTAGGTGTAGGCAAGGAAAACTCTCCCTCCACAAAAACAAGGCTGTGGGGGTAGGAAAGGAGGAAGCTGTGGTTTGAAGAAGCCATGAGCGCCAATGTTGTAAAATATGCAGCCTGGGTGCTAATTTCTACAAATAATTTTGTCTACTACTTCTTTATCTTAATACTATACCTGTTGTGGTATAGTGACAGCCTGGGTAAGGACAGAAGAATATAAGAAGATAATCATACAAAACCAGTGTTTATTATGATAGTATCACACTTATATAGTGTAAGGCGGGGGAATTGCTACAAGGGGAAGGGAGGCATAGACAAAAGGACTTCCATAATGGAGGAGAGTGGATTGGCATAGCAGAAATTCCCACGCAAGAGAACAATCAGTTTTATGTGGCTTTTCTTAAGGAGGCAAATGGAAATAACTTTGTTGTTCTATTATTAACCTCTGAAGTAAAGCCTGTGCCTTATGCGCATTTGAAAGGTGCTTCAAACACTTATTTTAGAGGTGTTTTAAATGTCTTTACTTTAGTAAAATCAGGACGCAATAAAGTAATTGCATGACTGTTCTGTTGCTTGATTCCTAGATGGACGACTTAATGTATAATCCATTCAATCTGAAACAACATCCCCACAAATTTCATTCATTTCTTTGAAGTTGATACTTGATCCTATTTTGTATGCTTCCCTCAACCACGGCAAGCACCCCGCGGGTGGTAAATATTCCCTATTTTTAGCTTCAATACTTGAAAAATTATTCATATTCTGTTGAATTATTTTATTTATTTGGTTTTTATTTGCTTGTTTTACAGTGGCTACCAGTGACTGGTAACCCCTGTAGAAACAACTAGGAGTAAAAGCTGCCACTTCTGCAACATTGTCACCATTCCTGGTGATGACTAAAATAAATATAAATAAAACATAAAAAAGACTTACTAATTGTTTCCCCTGTGGCCCCCTCAGCCACAGGCGCCACCTCAGCAAACTTCATGAGTGTTGGCTGCTCTTCATTAATTTTTCTAGGCTTAACTTTTCTTATATTTCTTGAAACTTGTGTTTCTTCTTGGTTTTCATTTGATAAAATTTCTGTATTTATTGAAGCGCTCCTGCTTCTTGACTGATTTTTGTTTTTGTTTGTTTCCATTTGGTTGGTTTCCTCTTCATTTGTGTTGATTTCCTTTGAAATTTCATTTCCTTCAATTAGTTTGATTTTTTTAGTATAATTTCTATTAGTTTTTGCAAATTCCCACAAGTTGTAACTTTCACTTTTGAAATCTAACCCCTTGAGTATTTCCTTTTGATGATTTAATATTATTTCCTTGTGTTCTTCATTAACTATTATTCCCAGGCTATTTTTTGCAATTTCCTTTTGCTGGACCAAGGCTCTCCCCTCATTTCCCAGTTGATTTACCACAATTTCCCTGATTTTGTGTTCAAGCTTAATAACCTTTTGGAGGGCTGACTCTAATTCATTGATAAGTGTTTAAATATTTGACATTATGTTTGAATTCCATCAAAAAACTGGTTTTTATAGTACTACCTTCAACACATACATTTTTTTCATCATAATTAATAAATTAAAGACAATAAACATAAATATTTCATTAGAATATTGCAATTAGACGTCAACTCTTGATATTTTGATATTATGTGCATAACTCAATGCAATTTGTTTAATGAAATCCATTGTAACTTGGCCTTTTTCATTATCTTTTAATGAAATTGACTGTGCTTATATCAGAGAGCCATTAACACTTAGTACAAATATTGATACATAGTGCACTTTACAGCCTGTATATTTACCTATTGGTAATAATTCTATAAACTTTTTAGTTGGATTTTGCAAGGTAAAAAATATGTAATGTGTTAATAAATTACTGTTCATTGTCATTAAATAGCTGGTTTTCTTTGCTGTGGCAATTGTGCATTTTCTGATATTTACGCACTAATATACAATTGGTTGGTTTCACATCCAATTGCACAGGCAATGGGAAATCAAGCCGCCACCCCAACTACATCCAGTCTTGGGGTGGCAACTTGATTTCCTATTGCTTGTGCAATTTGATGTGAAACCAACCAATTGTACACTAGTGCATAAATATCAGAAAATGCACAATTGCCACAGCAAAGAAAATCAGCTATTTAATGACAATGAATAGTAATTTATTAACACATTACATTATTTTCACCTCGCAAAAATCCAACTAAAAAGTTTATAGAGTTATTACCAATAGATAAATAAACAGGCTGTAAAATGCACTATGTATCAATATTTGTACTAAGTGTTAATGGCTCTCTAATATAAACACAGTCAATTTTATTAAATTATAATGAAAAAGGCCAAGTTTACAATGAATTTTATTAATCAAAATGCATTGGGTTATGCACATAATTTCTAAATATCAAGAGTTGATGTCTAATGGCTATATTTTAATGTAATATTTACGTTTATTATCTTTAATTTATTAATGATGATAAAAAATATGTATGCTCATAATTTTAAGCTATTTGTAAAATGTACAGCATTGTATTAATTATTGGAAATGCTGATAATGTAAAAAGAAAATTATTATTAATTATGGATTGAAAGAGATATATCAATTTCAATTAGTTGTCATAAAGAAAAGATTTATTTTACTGATCAAAGGATGGGAAGGGGAGGGAATGAGCAGAATGAACATTGCCTTTATCTGCACCTGTGAAAGGGGCGGCATCAGAGATAGTGGGGGGATTAGTAGTGGCTTGGGAGTCAGGGTTGGAAGGTGGGTGGCTTGATGGGGGTCAGGGAGGCAAGGTTTGTTGACTGGGAAGGGGCAGCAAAAGCAGTTTGCTTTAATTGCTCAAATTTTTCTTCTATCACATATGTGGGCTTGAAAAAACAGATGGATGGGCAAGGGGGAATGTGAGAGTCCTTTCTGGACTTATCATTATCACTTGCATAGAAGATGATGAGGTTAAATAAGTCCTGGACAGACAAAGAAGGAAAAGCTAATAACCCTTATCAATTTGGTACATAGTTTTTTGTAGATGGCAGGCTTTAAGCGCCTGAGGGCAGAACCGAAATTGTAGAGATAAATATCTGCAAGATGAATGATTGCGTGGTTGTTGGGGTAGGATCAACAGGTATGCCCTGCAGCCCTGATTTCTTGGGTTTCTCATTCTTGCTGCTCCATCTCAGCACTAAGTACAACTGTGTGCATGGCGTTTTGTGTGGCCCACTCCTCCAGCATAGCCTTGAGCTCTGTCTGGTAGGCATACCCATATGTGGTGTTCAATATTGACAAGTAATAATTGATGCCCAATGGGGAAACTGCCAATAAAACCCTGACTAAACAATACAAGATTGGGCCGCGCTTGTACACGTCAGACTGGATACGCTTCTCTCCATAGTCTTGGATACTTGCAGAAATCTTAGCATGTGATAGGAAGATGACTTTATTACGTGCCCTCATTGCCCTCCCTTTAATAAAATTGATTATGGTCAAATTGTATGGGTCAGTATTCACCAAAATGGGGCCACCAAGAACCTGATTGGATAGGATTCTGGCAGCAACCACAACTCCGTGTATTCACAAATTCACTGTTCTTTTGTTAGTGAATATGCTGTGGAGTCCCAGCTGGAGATGTACCTGGACCAAGGGCATCCATGGGTCATGTTCCATAATGGCCATTATAAGGGGATGGGCTGTGTCACCATTGGTCAAAGTACAGGCACCAGTTGAGGTCTTTTTGGTAGGGGGGCCACAGTTGGCGTGGGCTTGCAGGGTTTCAGCCACAGTGAACTTTGCAAAACCCATTGTGGCCAGAATTTCCCAGAGGGACATAAGCATCCCTTGCTTTTCAACCATTTTGAGAACAATCTCCAGAGTGATAAATTTTCTTCTGCGCCTTGCAGGCTGATTGGCTGGAGGCAGGATGTGTCTGCCTTGAGAACCAGACAGTGCCATCTGATGGCTGTTTCTGGATTCTGGCTTCCATTGGTGGCCCCATGGCTCACTTGGTAAATTACAGATGCTAGTGTTGCTATATTATTTGGGTTGGCAGCTGCCTGTGCGTGATGGGCAAACAGGGCCATGCTTGAGGACGCGGGAGAAAAAACACACTCCTGGGTAGTGCTTGCAGAGGGGCCTGCGGGTTGGGAGTGGCCATAGAGGGAGGCTTCACTATTAGAAGACCCAGTGTAGCCCTGCATGATTTTATCAAGTCCAGGGAACAGCTTGTTGACTTGGTTGGTGTTGGAAGAAGACATAATAAAAATTTTATTATATTTCGAAACTCAAGAAAAGGAATGTATATTTTAGTCAATTTTATTGTTATATATGTTAATTTTGTGAATATTATGATTATAATTTTAGCTGTCCTAAAATGGAATAGGATGATTTTTGGGAATGCTTGTGATTCCTAAAATAATCAGCACAAATCCACTCTAGATCCTTTAGCATCCTTTTTGAGACACCCATAAATTATATTTATTTCAAATTCTTTGAACTTAAGATTTGAAACTTGGTTCTTGGATTTGAAAATCTCACAATTTCAGATTTTTTAATTTTTACATAATGTCTATGATTTGTTTGACATACAGGAAATCTCAAATTGTGCATAAGAATCCTGCATTTCTGATTCATGTATCCCACATTTGGTTGCTGTGTTTTTTTTCTTTTTTTAGTTGAGTTATCTGCTCAAGGGATTTGAAAATTTCCAATTTAAATAAATCAAAAAATTCAAATTAAATGGTTGATTTTATTAAGTATTTTAATTCTCACTCAGCTAGTTGCCCTCAAAAGTGATTTGAAATTTAAACCAAGGATTTGACAATCCCGCATTTTTATGTTCAGTTTCTGAATTTACAGTATGACTACAATTATATATCTGAGCCGGCTAATGTATATCAGAAGGGGGTCAACCACGTCAATGCTGACAGTGTACCAAGTAAATTTGGGCTCAACAGCCTTATATTGATGCTTGGGTATAAATGGCTTCTTGTGTTGGCACTCTGTGCAGCAAGTCAGGGTTTCTTTAGTGTTGAACAGCAGAGATTCCCAATAGTAGTGGAGCTGTAATTGACGTACAGTCTTTCAGAGGCTGTCATGACCTACAGCCTTATGGGCAGTCATGATCAGGGACAATATTTCTGGAGGGGCGGGGAAACATAATTATTCCCTTGATGGTATTTGTATAGTTTGTCATCTTCTACTCTGAAGTCCTTCATCAGTTCCTGGAGAATGGCCTGGATCTCATCAGGCTCTTCCTCAAACTGGCTAATTAACATCTTATCCTACAGTACATTGGCCTGTTATGATACAATATTAATAGTTGGGAGTCTGGATAGACAGTCAGCGTTCTGGTGCTTTGCTCCTGGCTGGTGTACTATCTTATAGTTGAATGCCTGCAGTTTCAGAGCCCATTGTGCTAAGCAACCTTCTGGTTCTTGTTGATTCTGAAGCCAACTTAGACTGGTGTGATCTGTAACCACAGTGAAGTGAACTCCATGATGATACACCTGGAACTGTTTGTAGGCATATATTACTGACAAACATTCACGTTCTGTCACCGTGTAATTTTGCTCATGAATATTCAAGGAGCAACTGGCATAGACAACCAGGTGTTCTTCTCCATCATTGTCATTCAGGGACAATACTGCTCCAAGCGCTCAGGGAAGCGTTGGTATGTACCATGAAAGGCTTAGTAAAGTTAGTATACATAAGCACTGGACTGCCAAACAAGCTGGTTTGTAGTGAGTCAAAAGCAGACTGGCAGGCAGAGGTCCATGTAAAAGGTACTCTGTTTTTAAGCAGACGAAAAAGTGGCTAATCTTTTTGCAAGAAATTTAGAATAAACCTGCAATAATAACCTACCATGCCTAGGAACACCTGGATATCCCTTTTGCTCTTGAGAGTCTTCATCTTGGTGATGGCCTTATTCTTGGAAGGGTGTGGCTGTAGTCCTTTGGTGTCAATAACAAAACCTAAGTATTTGAGCTGGTCCTTAAAGAACTGGCACTTCCTAGGTTTTATCTTCAAGTTGGCGTCTGTGAGTTGCTTAAAGACAGCTTCCAAGTTCTCCAAATGATTTGTGAACGTCCTAGAGAAGAAATTAATATCATCCAGATACACAAGGACACAGGGCAACTTGAGATCTCCCAGGATGGTATCCATAGCTTGATGGAACGTGGCCAGGGCGTTACATAATCCTTGGGGCATTTGTGTTGGTTGGAAGAGGCCTTGTGAAGTGATAATGGCACACATCTCTTGTTATTCTGGAGGAAGTTTAATCTTCTAATAACCAGAGACCAATATATGGCAGAGAAGAACTTTGCACCTCCCAGAACGTCTAAGGCGTTGTAAATTCTTGGCAGCAGGTAGGAGTCCTTCTTTGTTATCAGGTTTAGACGTTGGTAGTCTATGACTACTTGGTTACTTACATCCTTCTTTTTTACTATAAGAATGGGCGACGCCCAGAGACTCTTTGATGAAACTAACATTCTTCTATCCAGAAATTGCTTTAGTATTTCCTCATTGACAGTCTCTTTGCTGGCCTTTGATTGTAAAATGAGGCAGAGTCAAATTGGTTTGTTGTCACCAGTGCCAATGTGATGTGTGACGTCCGCTGCACAGATCAAATCAAAGTCATCCTCAGCAAAGATGCACCTGTACTTCTCAAAACGGGCAATTGCTTGTTCCTGTTGCTCTTGCTTTAAAGAGGACAGGATGGTCAGTGGGGTAGTCACATAGGCACTGGCTTTGACCTGATCAGGTAGCCCATTTCTGATAAGTCCCCAATACATTCAAAGCCAACCAATTCCTCAATTGGCAGAAGGTACACAAATACTACTATCTGATGTTTCTTCATGTGGATATTGTGGTCCTTCAGATTGGCAAGTAAGATTTGCACCTCTTCATTTCCTGGTATAATTATACCAGGTGTTACGCAAGGTCAAACCTTGATCTTCCCCAGGGATGATGTATTTTGACATATAAGTCTTCAGGGATTTCCAGGGTAATCCTGTTGGTACAATGCGCTGTGTACTGGACTTGAGAGTGAAGGTTACCAGAGAGAGCAGTGGAATAACTTTATGCTCTTTTATCTGGGTTGGCAGTTTCTTGCTCTTTCTTCCCCTCTTCTCATATGGTACTGCTACAATCCTGTCCTTGTACGCCAAATTAATTGTCAGTTTCTCTTTGACACTGGCAGCATATTTGGTGTAATATAGAGGGATGGTCTGATTCAATATGGTGAATGTTTCATTTTCCATCTCAATCTTCACACCATATTTTTGCATGAAGGCAGTGCCAATCAAAACGTTGTAGTTTTGACTGGGTAGGACAACAGCAGGAGACAAAACAGCTATAGATCCAAATCACATTGGAATAGCACTATATGCTCCTTTGGAAGTCATGGTGTGTAGGCCAACAGTGCCATAGACTCTACTGTGAGCAATATCAGGAGCCAGTCCTAGTTTTTGGACCAGGCAGGTTGAAACTATATTAATGGGCGCCCCACTGTCAATTATGGCTCTTACTTTCACCTTATTAACGGAAATGTCAGCATATATACACTCAGAGTAAGTTTCAAAATGTAATTTAATAGGTGAATCCCAAGAGGGGCCAGGGTGTCAAAGTATTGCTTGAGAATATATCCAATTTCAGGGAAGTTGTTCTTGATAGTTTTGAGCGACATTGCCAGTTGGATGCTTTTAAGGTTAGGAACGTTGCTGGAGATATTTGGGCTCACATTCAAGCAAGTTTCCTGTATTTGCACAGCATAGGCTTTGGAGACTACCTCTAATGCATTGGAAGTAGTATTCTGGGGTCTACCTCTTCTGCAGGCAGGGATGATATACAGGTCATTGGCTACCAATTGGTGAACAGGATCTTCCTCAAAGTCTTGACTAGAAGTAAAGTATCCAGGAGATCCCTTCATCTGGGTGGCGTTCTTGGTGGGTTCCTTGGTGGTCTGGGCAGTCTTGGTGGCAATCTTGGTAGGCTCCTCAAGTTTATCTCTGTCAGGTTCTTTTGGAATAGTCAAGGGAATGGAAGGTGCAGTATATTCCATTAATGGCCCACCTTTGCTTTTCTCTGATTATTCTCATTGGTATCTACTATTACATTGACCCCAGGAGGTTTACCTTTAGACCAACATTGACTTACCCAGTGCCCCTTTTTGTTGCACTTTTGGCAGAAAATGTTGGAATTATAAGACTTCACCTCTCCAGAGGGTTTTGCGGTAGTATCCTTCTCCCCTTCAGGCAGCTTGGGAGATATGTTGCAATCCTGGTTTATTCCTCAATTCTCTGACCCATTGCGACAGACCATTCCTTTGTTGAGGGCATCAAATTGGGCCCCAAGCCAACCCAGATAACTGGTAATCTTCTGAGTGTTGTTGGCCTGGTCAAGTACCAGAAACGTCACATTGGAGAGCTATATATACGGCTGAAGAGCTCTGCTCATTGTGATGCAGCAGTCCAAGTCAGTAAGTACTCCTGCCCCCAGGAGTACCTGTGCTTTGTGGTGGAAGAAGTTAGCAAAATCTTGTACACTCTAATATTTCTTGAAAGTAATATTACTGAATTTGGCCGCCCTTGCTTGCAGTAGGGTTTCACTACCAAATTCCTCAATCACTGCAATTTTTGCATCCTCATAAGACCATATTTCTGCCAGAAGTTGAGGCATTATCACACTCACACTGGTGGGGTCTAGAGCGTTAATCAGAGCTGTTGCCTTCATGTGGTCTGAAGCTCCTTGCATTAACATTTTGAAGAAGCAAATAAAGGTTTTAATGTTACCCTTTTGATCAAATGTTGGTAAGTTCAGAGGCTTGAACTTGTGATCAGGAATGGTTGTTTCCTCACAATTTTTCACTACTGGTTTGACAGGGCAAAGACCAGTCAGTGGAGTGAGTGGCGGCAAGGCGGCAACTCCTATGAGAATGCACGGGTCCCTCTGCTATCATCTGTATCATGATTAAGATAAAGTAAAAAATCCAGGGTATGTTGTCTTTTGTTGTTCAGGGGAAGAGTTTGGAACAGGGATCTGCTTATCCTCTACAGATGAGCTGTTATTAGATAGCATTGCCTGTTCCAATCTAACGAGTCTTACCAATACATTTTCCTTGAAGTTCTTTCTGGTGCTTCATTAGATTGCACCTGCTCCAAGAGACTTCTATGTTTTCCTTCCATAAGCAGAGTAGTTAAAGCTAGCAGATCTAAACATTTACTGTAGGCGTCCAGCTTGTGTTCAAGGGCAGCAACCTGAGTACAATTGTCTTCCAGGTCCTGGTAAAGCTGGTTTTTCAGAGCACAGACAGTCTCTATAGTTTCCCATAAGTTGTGCTTGTTATTGGTATAAGCTTTGTGGTCAAGGCAGCAGGCGTGCTGGTCTTGAGTCTGATCCAAGATTGAGGAGCCATCTGAAGAAGCTGACTTCCCCTTCATTTTGTTCACTTTATTGACCAGTTTGTTCACCCAGGCAATGATTTTGTTCTGGCGCTCCTTGTGGCGGGTGCTATTTTCTGAGACCATGCTGTGAAGCTTATCTTGTTGATCTGCTATCTCATCCATAGTAGACTGGTGGGCCAGAAAGCGTACCTTCTCGGCCAGGTTAACGCTGTGACAGGTTACGTCTGAAGCTCATTGAGGAGTCAGACTGCGGGAATCAAGGATCCCAGCCACCACTTGTACCACCTGCTTGTTGAACTGGGAAACTATCTCATCTACACAATAACGTGCGGAAGAAGCAGCTTCCTTAATTCTACCGCAGCCTGTTGCACTGTGTGGAAGCTGGAGTTCAACTGGTGGACCAGGGCAGTGTGAGTGTGCTGAATTTTAATCCTGGACTGACCCATCTCCTCAAGGTTGAGATTTTGGAAGGCCACCAAGGGCAACAGTGCCCATGTTGACACTTTGTTGACATGGCCATTGTTGACTCAAAACTCTAAATCTCCTATTTTTTTGCTAGTCTTGCTAACTTAATTCTTTTTTTAAAGCATTCAGGGGTGCAAATCCAGAAAACACAACAAAATTGTGGCCATCTCAACACAATTTAATATTAAGCTTAATAAAAAACTCAATTTAACCAGATTTATCTTTCTGTTTACTAATAAAAATTAGTTTATTTTTTATTTGTTTTCACAATGTAAAAGTGTCAATGTCAACACTTTTTAAGCATAACTTATTTTTAATAACAAAACTGAAGCATCTACAACAAAGAAATTAAGTAAGCATTTAAAAATATTTTTTTATTGTTGGAATATTCATGTTATAAATATATATGTGGCACTTATTACAACTTTAAAATATTAAGTGGATTGGTGGCTAACAGCAATCCAATAATTTAGGTGTGGATTACTATGTAACTTACTATAGAGTTTATTATTAAAAATAATGTTGACTCTTGTAAATGTTAAT